>OX439130.1:3426787-3703229 GCA_949318235.1 Ecdyonurus torrentis
GGGCATGCAGATTATTACAAATACTAACACACTTTTTTTTTTTATCATTTTTCACCTTAACTTAAAAAACAATACATAATTATATATATTAGTGACTCAAAAATAATTATAATAAATCAGTAATAAATAGTAAATAGTAATAGTGCATGTGTATAAAATCAAAAGAATTATCTAATGTTTATGATATATCATAAATAAATATCATAAATATCATAAATATCATAAATAAATAAAAATAAATATAATATCTTGCTGGATAAAAAAAAAAAGTTTTACATTATATGTAATGTTTTTCTTATCTGAAATGCCAAGTACAGTATACGTATGTACTGTATGTACTTCTACGTGCACGCTTATCTTACCGGTGCAGTTAATATGACGACACAATGTCCGGACTGACTGAGTCTTTTGTTCTGCACTCCGTTAATTTTTCTAAAAAGTATTAATTTTTTTTATTTATTTTTAGGTATCAAAAAGCCAATCTTTGTTAAATTATGGCAGTTGGTGAGAGTACATTAAAGACTATCATTCATTCATTCATTCATTCATTCATTCATTCATTCATTCATTCATTCATTCATTCATTCATTCATTCATTCATTCATTCATTCATTCATTCATTCATTCATTCATTCATTCATTCATCTTCATTCATTCATTCATTCATTCATTCATTCATTCATTCATTCATTCATTCATTCATTCATTCATTCATTCATTCATTCATTCATTCATTCATTCATTCATTCATTCATTCATTCATTCATTCATTCATTCATTCATTCATTCATTCATTCATTCATTCATTCATTCATTCATTCATTCATTCATTCATTCATTCATTCATTCATTCATTCATCATTCATTCATTCATTCATTCATTCATTCATTCATTCATTCATTCATTCATTCATTCATTCATTCAATTATAATAATATTTCAATACAATGTTACTATAAATTGCCTGGGTCAAAAAAGAAAAAAAAAACTTAAAAATCTCCTTCAAACATAATGTTATACAAAAAACCTATACTTTGATATTGTTTAAGTGGAGAGGTCAGAGGTCCTTTTATCTTACTAGATTTTGATCATCTCGTGCAATAAAATTTGATATAATTTCAAAAAACTTTCAGGGTAGGTCTGCCATTGAAATAAATTTTAAAATTACGTAACTTAATATTCAGGCTTATGAGTCTTAACTGTGATATATTTATCATTGTTATTATATCCACAACAGTTAAGTCATACCTTAGTTATATGGAAATTACATTGGTACCGCAAGGAAATCAAATACTTGCAGAACTATAGACTGAAATGCAAGGGCGGATCTAGGGAATTTGGTTTGGGGGGGGGCGACACCAGGGAAATTTTTCCAGTTTGGGGTCGGGGGCAGGGGGCAGCCCGCCGCGCAGGTGAAAATTTTTTTAGGGACACCGCCCCCTTTTTGGGAAAAACGCAAAAATAGTATACTTGAGAAAATAACTTTAAAATTATTTTAGTTTAATTTTTTAATTTTGTTATCGCGTTTTTTTCCAACCCTTGTTTAATGACATTGGAAAATATGTGCAAATTGTTAACTGAAACCTTCAAAAAAAAAAAAAAATAATAAAAAAAAATAAAGCTATGCTCTTTTTTTTTTTTTTTTTTTTTTTTTGTATTTCATATTTTTGAAATTCCAAATCTATGTTTTAAATTTTATCTCATTACAGAGTAATCACAAGAATTTTTGCTTAATAAACGATTAGCAAGTCGTTATATTTTAAATGCCAAAAATAATGCACCTCAATTTAATTTAAAAATTGAGCTCGTATAAGAAAAAAAATTATCCATATAGGGGTGTAATTTTTATCATGCAAATGAAATTTTCGCATAAAATTGTCAATTTAGACTGAATTTGTCACCTACAGAATTTTAAGAACCTTATAAAATAATAAGACTTTTGAAAAAAATTGGTTCAAAACAATACACATAAAATTATAAAAGCAAGATCATGATACATTAGATTTAATGGAGCTCATCGCTGTTTAGCGCGCGGGGATAGCTAAGAGTCCCCCTAGTTTAATATTACGCTGATGAAGAAAAAACACGTCTTTAGCGATTTTTGAGAAAACTACTCCACCGATTCCGGAGAAATTAGACATACTTTTGCACGTGCTTTTATAGATATCTAAATGTCAAAGATTTTTTTTAGCCCAATAGCCTCTAATCTGTGATTAATAAGATTTTAAAAAATAATAAAAAATAAAAACGCAGAACTCCTTGAAAAGTTCAAATTTATTTGAAAGAGTTCGTTTCTTGCAAGTGGTCCATTATTTTTGTTATTTTGCTCATTTTTCCTCACAAAGTAGTTTATTAGGGAGGGATGCGCGGGGGGGGGGGGGGGGCGAAGAAAGTAAAATAAATATAAGGTACTATTATGTAGCGGTGTATTTTTATTGTTATCATTTTTATTAAGTTCAGGTTGCTGTACGCAAAAATGAAATTTAAAAAATTGTATCTCAAAAACTATCGTCACAAAGTTGAACAGAGCAACAAAGTGTTGGAAAATCTCCTTTGCTAATGCGAATTTACAGTGGTTTAAGAAAATACTAAATAAGATAACTTTTAATGAAAAATAACTTTCAGCTATTTTCCAGAACGCATTGCCGAGAAAAAAAAATCACAAATTGACCCATTTTAATTTTAATATATGCAATCTTCAATAATTTTTTTCTTTGAAAAAATGTCGTTAAATTTGTTTTAAATCTCAAATCCATTAAAAGAATAGATCTGCAGATTACGCTGCATGGTATTAATTGTTGAGAAGTTGATCAATTTAATTTTGCACACGGTGAGCTTGAAATTTCGTATCTATAATATACACGCTAAAGGGGGCTTATTTGCGGAAGATTTAATTTGAGCTGAAACTTGGAGTTTAGAGAATTTAAGTTCTTTGGTTCATTTAAGCTAAAAAATGTCATAATTGAGTGTTTTGACAAAAATGCTACCCTAAAGTAAGACCTTAATAAATAAAAAAATGAATTATGTATTATAGGTAAATAAGAAAAGAGCGCTGTAGCTGCGATTTTTAATTTCATTTTTTGGAGATAATTTTTCTTTCCTTTCCTTTCCTTCCTTCCTTCCTTCCTTTTTTTTTTTTTTTTTTTTTTTTTTTTTTTGCTTTCTTTCTCTCGCTTTTTTTTTCTTTTTTCCTCTTTTTTTTTCCGCCCACGTGGACCGTTTGGGGGGGGGGAGATCGCCCCCCCTCGCCCCCCCCCCCCTGGATCCGCCCTTGCTGAAATGCAACACTAAAATTGCAAATTATGCATTTCATTTCGGTACATGCATAGTTTCTTATGCTAGAGTAATATAGTATACTTATGTACAATTCAATTCAAAATTCTTTATTAATATCTTTCATCCAACATACATAACACAATTCAATGCATTAGTCTAGGTTATTGCCAATAAATGACAATATAGAAATGATTGTCTTACTATTTACAACATACAAAAAAAAAAAAAAAAAAAAAAAAAAGACACTTATGTATAAAATTACAAATTGTATTTAAATTATTTCATCATTCATATATTCATCAATTGAGTAATACTGCTTATTTAATAGTAAACATTTTAGTTGTTTTTTTAAAAACTATTAAATCATTTTGCTTTCTCATATCTAAAGGCAATTTATTATAGATATTCAGACAACTACAGAAAGTACCCTTATTAATAATAATAATAATAATAATTATAATATTAATTAATTATACGTAAGTTATATAATTAGTAATTACACTATAATTACTATGTAGTATGTACATACATTACTATATATGTACACATTTTACAGTTTATAATGAAATTTAGTTCTCATTTGACCGCGTGCTGTTAAACAATTTATTTTATTTAATTTTAGAGGATTCAAATTTTTGAAAGATGTTGCCGACAATTTTTAAATGTTAGAGTTCCTCTTACTTGTTAGTTCAGATTACCACTAGTGTTGTTCGTAAACCCTGTTTTCTTGCACCAAAAAATGCGCATTCCATTTGAATAACCAAAGGCGATCGTCATTTTTGGTGCAGAGAACAGGGTTTACGAACAGCATTACTGTCAGCACTGTGCAATGGCAGGAAGCTAGCTTGGAAATTTGGGAGGCAGAGTCACAACATTGCACCATATACTTGAGTGTTTCCATGGTTTCCTCAGTCTGCTATGGCGAATGCCGGGATGTTTGCTAGGCCATGGCCGACCTATTTCGTATAAGCCCGCACAAATACATAAATCACAAGGTTTGGGAGATTCGAAGTCAGGTAGAAACTGCCAGTATACTTCAAAGTAGCTTACAAAAAATACTTGAGCAAAAAAAAAAAAAAAAAAAAAAAAAAAAAAAAGTCTAGTTCAGTTATTGAGCTGAATTTTAAGCCAAACGTTCCAATTTCATCTTCCTCAAACATTGCAATAGAATATACATAATATAAATAAAGTATATCAAAGAACATTTCAAAAAGGTTATTAGAGCATTGATCTTTTTAATGAGTTATATATTGATGTGTATCGATTATATAACTATTATTGGACGAGAAGCAAATATTATGTTTTCCATTACATTTAATTGATAATCATTGACAAAGTATAACAGACAACATTAAAAGTCAAGTAGCGCGCAATAAGAAAGAAGAAATATATCATATTATAATAAGCCATCTGTATATACATATTGAATATGTCCAATTATTTTAATATTGTTTTTTTCCTTCTTCATATGTGATCAGCAACGTTAATGTTGACAAGCTGCTTAGAAATATTCTTAGAAGTGATAAAATGATTTCCACAAATTGATCTCCAATTACAAAGCGACGTCGACAACACGGAGAGAGAGAGAGAGAGAGAGAGAGAGAGAGAGAGGAAAAAAAAGTGCGGTCACTGAGTAAATGACGTCACGCATGCTTATTCGTAGTAAACAATGTTATGTTTGGTGTTGGAGAAATAACCCCATTTAATAATAACATTTTTACTGCTTTATAATATTGTATATTATTGCTTATTAATATTGTGTTTTTTTGATCTGTGACGTCACTAATAATGCGATCTATTTCTTTTTAAGACGTCAGAAAAAAAGATCCCATGCATCATATGATTCAGCAGCATTCATATTTAAATCACTTACTTAACAATGTAGCAGCTTACTTAGGCTATTTTTTATATTGATACAATATGAAAATTATCGATGAGGTGCACAGGTAAATCTTTTATTACCTCTAATTGATACTGTCCTTTCATCACCATGAGACTAAATTTTTAGCGTGCAGTTCACTGAGCGTTGCATACTGAGTTCGGTAATATGTAAATGAAGGACACTAAAATATAGACAAGCTTTTTATTTGTTTTATCTATGAGGGAAACTTTTTGGAAAATTTTCAACTTCTAAATCAAAATAAATCTGACCGTATTATAGCGTACGTTTATCTCTCCCAATGTTATCTATATATTTTCAATACTACAATTTTCTATGATTTTCCTACTCATTTATGTCCCCTGATATACTGTATACAATATAAAAAGTATTGCATTATTTCAGTTTTTTTTAATCAAAATTGAAAATAATTGTCAATTCTTATTATATTGAAATGTCGCAGTGTAATGATTTTTATAAAATATGATAAACAATATGAGGAAAATAATACACTTTTTTTTTTTTTATTTATTTTTTTTTTTTTAGTTTTTTTTTTTTTTAGTTTTGATGACATTAATTTTCTTCTATAATATTGTAATATTCGACGATGTAACAGTTTTGATTATTAATTTTTGTTTTAAATGTTATTCTAAATAATAATTTAATTTTTAAACTGATTGCGTTTTTAGTTTCTGTTTCTCTGTAAACATATTGTATTGTATATAATATAAGCTTTAAATAAAATTAGGCTCCTTTTGTTTATATTTTAATTTTTACGTAATTTGCGCTGTTTCTAATATTGTGTAAATTGTGTTTAATTTTTGTTGTATGCATGTTTTTTAAAAAGTTAATTTCACTAATTAATTTCCATTACATTTTCAATGTAAAGCCTAATTGATTTTTTAGTTAATTTTCTTTCGTCAGTAAATTGATACTATAATTTTTTTTGTACATTTGTGTTTCCTCAATTGTTATGGTATTATCTACTAAAATGTAAATCAACCCAATGTTCCTCCAGTTTAATTGACAAGCAGGACAAGTGCAGAGGCTGCGGCTATTGACTTCCAACGTCTGCGGAATGATGTGCTGCAAAAAAAAAAAAAAAAAAAAAAATGCCAAAGTAAAAAATTGCTTCAAAATTTTACCAAATTATCTAAAAAAAAAAAAAAAGTTCTCTAAGTCTATACGGTATAAAAAGTTAACTGAATGTATAATTTGTTATTCTTATATGTAGTTAGATTAAAATAAAGAATGACATCATGGCTCAAAAATTTTGAATATAAAAAAAGTATCTTGAGAAGAGAGAGAGAGAGAGAGAGAGAGAGAGAGAGAGAGAGAGAGAGAGAGAGAGAGAGAGAGAGATGAGGATAAAGAATAAGATGATACTTTTTGTTGGTTCTGCAAAAAGAAAACGGAACGTAAATAAAGCTTATTAGAAAAGCTAAGGATGCGATGGAGAAGATGCGCCAAGTGAAGTCGTCTGCCTCTCTCTCTCTCTCTCTCTCTCTCTCTCTCTCTCTCGGCTGTATATAGTGGCCTCGTAGCCACCTGCCTGCCTCCCGGAAGGCGCAACTTGACCTCTGACCCGTGGCCTGCCTGGCTGCCTGGCTGGCAGCCTTGCGCTGCTCAAGGCTCGCTCACTGCCCACTCACCTCTTCTCCTCTACTTTAACAACATGCCAAAATGTCAATAGTCAAATTGCAAGTCCATCATCATAAAATTATGCAAAATATAAGAAGCTAACATAGAGATATACATTAGAGATAGATATAGAGATAGATATACTTAGATATAGAGATATACTTAGATATAGATATATACTTACTACTTAGATATAGATATGAGAATATGAGATATACTTATAGATATAGATATAGAGAAATACTTATATAAACTTAGATATAGATATGAGATTTACTTGGATATAGATAATATACTTATATCTATATCTATATATCTAGCTATATATCTATATATATATATATATATATGTATATATATGTATATATATATATATATATATATATATATATATATATATATATATATATATATATATATATATATATATATATATATATATATATATATATATATATATATATATATATATATATATATATATATATATATATATATATATATATATATAGATATGAGATATACTTAGATATAGAGATATACATTTTCTACAACAATTCCAGTTTTTGCTAACACAAAATTTTTTTTAAAGATTTTTTTTTTTTAGAGCACGCGGGACTGTAAGTATTTTCATTTATTAATTTTTACAATTATTACGAGAAGCATAAAAAATCACGTGTCATTGCTAACAACATTTCTACCATACAATTTTTTTTATATTACATTATTATTATTATTATTATTAAACTATGAAAAAAATTAGCTTTAATAAAAACTTTAAGGGATTTTTATACTGGTCTCAAAAAATCAAAACAAAAACGTAAATTTAATGTAAATTATTCATACACCTATTGTGTTCCTGTTCCTCAACCCTGCTGTATATCTGCACAAACTGGGGGTGAAAAACTGTAAAGTTGATGGCAACTTTAGGAATCGCATGACATCAGGGTCTACATTAGAAATTGTAGTGCCTACTTTACAAGATTTCTCCGCAGTTTGTAAAGGACCTATAGCTAACTTTTTACTATAGACCGGTTGCACTCATATTTAAGAGCTGCTATTTTGTTGGTTAGGAATACACAGTCCAGCATAGGAGAAACATCATTTTTATTTTTTAACAGCAAACAAAGCTTCAAACCTCAATCGAAGTCTTATTTTTAGCTCCTAATAAGCTAGAAGAATGTGAGAAAAATGCTTACAGTCGAAACAAACTTTTATTTTTGCGACAAATGAGGGAAAATGACGTTTCCCCTATGCTGGACAATGCATTTGGCACCACAAACATGGCGTCAAAGCGAAAGGATGTGAAAGGGGTCTATAATTATACAAACTTGCAGATTGTGAGCTCGCATGGGATACTGGGTGCTAAATTCTAAATCTGGGATACTAAATCTACTCGTCCCTTTTTTTAAAAAAAACAAATCTTCAACCTAGTGTATACATACCTCAAACATTCTATATGGTGTATGCACATGACGTCATATACTGTACGCACAACATTTTTATGTTAATTTTATTACTATTATTATTATGAAAAAACAAGAAAAAAAATTAAATGAAACCATGCGCTTAGAATAAAATATTCCATGCAAACAGAATGGTCAAAATGCATCATACGTGTTGTTAGATTATATTACATGGGTGTGGGTGTATATAGGTATCCATGGGATATAAATTCACACACTCAAACACGAAATTGATTTCCTTTCCTTTTATCAATGTATAATTTGTTAGAAAAGAATCTTTTATTGCACCCACTCAAATTTTAATCCTTTTTTGATCCTCTCTCTCTCTCTCGACTCTCTCTCTCTCTCTCTCTCTCTTTCTCTCTCTCTCTCTCTCTTTCTAAGATGTGTTGAAAAATGAGCGGCCAAGATGAAACACGTCGAAGAACAAAGTGTGGAGTCATGGCTAGCAATTAGATCTCTCTCTCTCTCTCTCTCTCTCTCTCTCTCTCTCTCTCTCTCTCTCTCTCTCTCTCTCTCTCTCTCTCTCTCTCTCTCTCTCTCTCTCTCTCTCTCTCTCTCTCTCTCTCTCTCTCTCTCTGCACCTGGCTGCTCTACACCGCCCCCCCCCCCCCCGCATGCACAATGTAATTACTTACCTTTTCATTGATAAGCCACACCAATCAACGTGTATTATAAACCCTAACTTACTTGAATACGTTACTGGAGCGATCGAGCTGTCACATTAAGTTTCTCATATCAAAAAGTTGTGCAACGCGCATTCCTTCAAAAAGCTTCTTTCTTTTTGTCTATATTCAAACTTTATACATAAGAAATAAAACGAACGTAGTTAATGTTAATGACTTTTATATTATTTTTATTTCTAAGTTTAACTATATACGTTCTATAGAACAAGGGAAGTTTTAATTTAGAAAAATTAGGTACTGGCTGACCAAACTAAAAATTGTATTTTTTTTTTCGTGCAAATTTTATACGATTTTTTACCCGCATGCAAGTCTTATGAGTTTATATTAATATATTTTTCTCCTATTTCTTATAATGTTACCATAACATCGACTTTCAAATTTCATTAAAAACTAAGGGGTTGAGATTAAAGTATCCGAGATATTTGAGCCTTCTTTTTTTATTGCAACATTTGAAGTAACAAAAAATGTCACGTGATTATTTTTCTCCAAAAAAATAAATGATGTTGAATTTCTAATTTTTAAGACTTTATAATTCTTGCATAAATATTTGCGCATTCACCACATGCTTGAGCACAAGTTTTACATAGCCCATGCAAGCTATAATAAACAGAGTTTTAGGTCACTTAAAAAAAAAAAAAAAAAAAAAAATTAGATGAACTTTGCATAATTTTATTCGGCGACACAAGAAGTAACAATAATAATATTTTTTTATAGCGATTCCCAAGTTTTACTTACTTCTAATTTCTCAATTTCGTATGATGTGATATTTTACTGATGATCAAAGATGTAAAATAAAGAGCAGTATTTTTTTTATTATCGATTCAACGTGCTGATTATTTCACTATTATTTTTAAGGCGGGAAATCAGCTACTGCGGGATTTGACTAAAAAGTTGTAAAGACAGAAAATTCTGACATTTTGTACAGTGATACATTAGGATTAGGTATCTTCAAAAATGTAAAAATTTTCGGGGGTCACCATGCTAGATTTTTAATTATGATTTTTTAAAGTTTTAGTCCCATAAGAGTCCATGTTAATTTCAATAATTAATTTCTCTCCTATCTGATGGTCACGGGTTCTGAAAATTTTATCATAGGTAGCTGTTATACTGTTAACTTTCAAGTGGCATCATAAAATTTGGAAGTTTTCTTTTTAGATTTTGAGATACAAGCCATCTGAATACAATCCTTAATTTGTTATAATCAATTATTTATTAATGCGCGTTTAAATAAAATTCTTTGCTTATGAGATCCAAAACACTTTTAATTTAGCCCATTTTTAACGAATGCTTTAAATGTAATTAAATATTGTCGCACTCATCGGATTTGTTCCAAAAAAAAAAATCAAATTGAAAAGTCATTAAAAATGTATAAGATATACAATGAAGAATATTGCTGCAAATAAAGTTTTAAATGTAAATAAATATTGTTGCTGTCAGAAAATATTAAAAAATATGTATCAGACAATTTTGGTATATATCGCTCTATTTAAGCTACTGCATCAACGAGGAAGACTAAAAAAAAAAAAAAAAAAAAAAAAAGGTGTACTTTTATTGCATATTCTAAAAGAGGACATTGTCCTGAATCGATACTATACATGAATTCATATTTAATTTTTAAGTTCATTGAGTATTTTTAATTAATTTTTTTAAAGCTTCGAAATGACGTGACTTTTGGTAACTTTTTCTTTTATGTTCAAATGTTCAAACGTCATTTCATTTTTCGATTAAAAAAAAAAATAATAATAATTAAATTGAACTAAAAAAAAGTTTCCATCGATTCAGCCGGACAATGGACCACTTGTACTTGTAATGAAAATGATTTTAATTGTTGCAACGTGTAAGTGAAAACGATTTTTCCATAAGAAATGCATTATAAGAATGCTGTATATAGTATAGTGTATTCAAATTTATTTTAAATAGTTCGTTCATTGTAAAAGTGGTCCATTATAGAATTAAAATATGCCTCATTTTTTTTTCTTCCTTAATTATTGGTTTGACTAATACTATATAATTTTAATGCTTATTCGTAAAACATTTGCAAACTACATATTACTTATTCGAATGAGGTTTTAATTAAACTGTCACAAAAAATGATATTTATCCTAATTTTCATTCGCGTCCGTCTCAAGATCGTCACTGCAACTAATCGTTTCGTTACTTTTACCATATATAATATGAGAATTTATAAGGCTAAACTTTGAAGTACATATAACATTTTAAAGAGGAAAAAAATCCACAGATCGAACAACATGATTCTATAATTATGGACAAATGAACATTCTGCTAAAATACAAATAAAAAAATCTGCAAATAGCAAAAAGTTTTGCAAAACTTTTAAAAAAATTCCAGTTCCCTCTTTAAAAATAATTTTCTGCTTTGATATGCCATCTAGCGTTCATTTTGTAAACTATTTGTATTTTTTTTTTGCGCAATGCGCAATGCGGCCATATTGAAAAGTTTCACGTGGTGTTTATAAATTTTAATACGCAGTGTGGTATCTAAATTAATTATAAAATAATGGATATTTTAGCCGAAGTTTTAGAAATAGAAGCAAAGAAAACTGAACATTACAAAACTACAGATGTAGAGAAACATTTAGAACTTGAGTTTGATCTTGGGAATCTTCTAGCATTGGACACAAATGATCTCGATTTACAGGCACTCAAGTAAGGCTTATTCTGCTTGTTATTTATTAGATTTTATATGAATATGTGTAATTATTGGCATTATGCTTGTTTGATCTAGTCTTAATTATATACAGACAAGTAATAATAACAAGTTTTATTTTAAAAAAAATATAATTTCCTGAACCATAGTACTGTACATATGATAAAGCTGGAGAAATTAAACTTGAAAATGTGGAAACCCATCATGCATAAAGCGTATGTAGTAGTAGTATGGTAGATATGCCACTTTTCGGCCACTTCCACTTTTCGGCCACTTTGAACTTTGAAAGCCTATAATAAAAAATCTAAATGGACCAGGGACAAATTTTTTGTATACTTAGCTCCAGAAACCCTTAGCCAGTACTGTGTTAGAAATTGAAATGCTTAGCCTCATAGGATTTTTTTTTATTAAATTATTAACTCGGCGAGTTCTTAAAAATTGCAAAAATTTACGCTTCTTCTAATGTTATGCAAAAACATCATATCAGTACTTCAGGAAAATAAGAGTCTAGTTACAAATTCTTGACAGCCATCTCAAACCCACTGAATCTATAGTATCTCAGCTAAGTATTAACCACCATAAATCTTAAGTTGGCCTTAGCCAATTTTTTTAAGACTGAATATAAAAGTGGCCGAAGAGTGGACACGATGCTTTGTACCGGTGTCACTTTTCGGCCACCTAAATTGCTAAGTTCAATATTTTTTCCTGGCAAAACTGTAGATTTGAAATCAAGTTTGATCACCTGAACTTGCTCTGGGGACAACATAGTTTTAGTAAAAAATAAGAAAACAGTTCTGAGAACCATAAGTCGTTGCCGAAGACGGTCCAAAAATCCCCAACCCATCATTCGTTATTAAGTGAAAATTGCAACTTTTTTTTTTTCTTCAAAGGGGGAAAAAAATACGTAATTTTTTTAATGCACAGAAATGTTCCTCATACACTGTAGAATTCAAATATTAAAACCCCCAAAGTCATGATTTTTATTTTTATTATAAAACAAAAAAAGTACGCCTAAGCCCGGGCGTCGAGTACCATTTTAAGGGTCGTTTTTATTGCAACTCAGATTTGTGGGAACAGTTTTATTATTTTTATTTCATAAAATGTTGTATTGAGAGTGACATCAGGCTATCAAACATGCCCCTAAATAAACAGCTCCAGCAATAAAAAATTTCAAAAGTAGCCATGCGTGGCTGTTAGGTTTGTGTTTAGCAAATTTAAAGCGCTATAGCGACCAAAATAATTGCAACATGCTAATTTTTTCTTTAATGATTTGACAAACAAACAAAAAATTAATCGTGCGCAAACATGCTAGAAAACAGCTTGCGAATGTGCGTTCCTAACGTAAGGTGGCCGAAAAGTCAAATTTCAGTGGCCGGAAAGTAGCATAAGTGGCCGAAAACTGAGCATTTACAAAATCGAACTTTAAACTGTCCTCGTAATTAATTGAATGTTAAAACCAACGATTTTTTTATATGATTATGTTAGTAAGGTATTACTTTAACCAGCTGAATGGATGATTTGAACAAAAATATATTATTTGGTTGTAAATAGGGTGATAATATCAAACAAGATCCTTAAGTGGCCGAAAAGTGGCATGTCTACCATAGTAGTAGTAGTAGTATGTAGTAGTAGTGGTTTAGTATTAGCAATTTAATGCTATTTTATCACTTCAGTTCTTCTCTTTCAATTTCTATCTGGTTTGTCAACTATCACTGATCTTCTTGTTTAATTAATTCCAAGAGTTCTTTCTTGAATTTCTTCATGTTCAGTTCTTTAACTTCTTTCTTTAGTTCATTGTACAGTTTCAATCCGTTTACAAAAATAGATTTCTGACCTATTCTTTTTGACTGGTTGAACATGTGGAAATCATTTGCTTGTCTTGTATTATATTTATGCACTTCAATATTTTTTTTATAAAACTCTTCATAGATTTCATCCTTGCTTGTGTTTAAATTATGTATAAAACAAAGAATTTTGTATTTAATCTTTCCTACGACACTCAGCCAATTTAGTTTTTGCAGCATGTCCTTTTTATGTGTGTACCAATCACATTTTAGGATAATTCTCATTGCTCTATTTTGAAGTTTTTCCAGCTTATTCAGATCTTTAACATTTGCATTTAAAAAGATAGATGAGCAATATTCATAATGTGGTGCTATTATGGTTTTGAAAATAATCTCTTTTGTCCATTTTGTTAAGTAGTTACTGATTCTTGCCAAATATCCAATCTTTTTGGCAATTTTAGTTGCTGTATATTGAATATGCTCAGTGAAGTTTAATAGGTAATCAATTTTTATACCCAAATATTTGAACGTGTGTGGCATTAAAATCGCTGTAATGTCAATATTTCTTAAAATATGCATTTGCTATCAATTAAAAATCAACTTTCCCCATTTAATTAACTTGTTAAAAGCCACCAGGTATGTACATATGTACATACATACATACTTTTATTTAGGTATCGTTTATTGAGTATGATGTACGCCAGCAGCCGCTGAGTTAATTGCATGCATATATGTCATACTGTACATATATGTACATACAGTCAACCGGGGTAAAATTGAAAGCCAATCACAGACCCGCTTTCAAAGTGCTCTGTGTCTAGCGAGATAGGGAAAAGTGAAAACTTGCATACGATTGGAGTTTCAATTTCACCCCGGTTGACTGTACACTCTCCCTGAATAATTCTGACCGGTCGTGTTAAAGTTTCCTCATATATTTCACATTTGGAGACATGAACGTACGCTGCAGTCAGATTTATTCGGGGGGAGTGTACTTTACATACTTTAATTCCTTGCTTAAATTACATGTACATATGTGAACACTTCATACATACATATGTATGTACTATGTACCATTATCATATCATGCATTGTTCAGCCATGCACATCACATTGATTTATGTTTTACTTGTATCAGGAGCAAGAAACGTGAAGAATACCTGCTGGCACTGGCACGAGATGACGCCCAGCTTCTGATAAACAAACTATGGGAACTTCCACAAGAACGAGTGGAGGAGATCGTTGCAGCAAAGATGCCTGCTCCAAGCACAACGATCCCTAGAGAGAAGCGTTGTCCACGTGCCAAACCTCTCACTAAATGGCAGGAATATGCCAAAGAAAAAGGAATTGCCAACAAAAAGAAGACCAACGTGGTTTGGGATGATGTTATGCAGGTATGTAATATACATAATATGTATGATGTATCAGTCCTTACAGACCAGCAGGGGGCTACAGGCTCTTGCCTTGCCACTTCAAGAACATTTTAGTCAGCAGGCGGCAAATTGTAATGTTGTCTGCTGCTTAAGAAAATTAGAACTGCCAATCTGTCAACGTTTTTTTCTATTTTTTTTTCCTTTTTTTTTTTTTTTTTCCTTGTTTACCCTGAGCTACCCTTCATCCAATCACCCCTCACACACCATCTGCTCTCCAACAATCCAGCTGCCAGCGTGGCTTTGAATTTTTTACTACCCTTACAGGCCTTACAGTTCCCGCAATTCTGCCTCCTGCAATCAAAATTAAAGAACACACCTTGCTTCCATGCACTTGTTTTTTCCCTACTTCTTGTAGGGGTAGTATAGTGATGATCTACCCTAGATCACTGTTACAGACTCCGAGAGACAATGTGGATGATTACTAGACTGGGGATATTTCTTCTTTGTTATTGAAATAAAATGATGATATATGTATTAATATTTTGTACAGAAATAATGATGAAGTATTGATATTTTGTTATTTGTACAGAAATGGGTGCCGAGGTTTGGTTACCGCCACGCTGAGGCTCAGAAGAACAAGACTTGGATGCTGGAGGTACCACAGAATGCTGACCCCATGGAGGACCAGTTTGCAAAGATGAATTCTGCCAAGAAGGAGAAGGTGGCTAAGAATGAATACCAGAGGTTGAGAAATCTTGCAGCTGCTCACAAAATCAAGGTGCCACGTGAAGGACTTCCTCCAGTAGAGACACCCAGTGCTACTCAGGTATGTAACTTATTGAGCCTAGTTGTTAGTTCTGATACATTGCAGTGATGTGATATAAAATTTTACTATTTTAACTTATGGCAATTTAATGCATATATTTATTGCACTGCTTAATTACCATATTAAGCAAAAAGTTGCTTTTAATATCATAGCGATTTTTTTTTTTTTTTTTTTTTTTTTTTTTTTTGCTGTACAAATTTCTATATAATGTGTTTTAATTATTTGACTATTTTCTTTCCTTAGCTTTATATCATACCCTAATTTTTACCCCTTATTACTACATATCTACAAAATGTTCTGATTCATTAGGTTGTTAACGAGAAGCATGTTATTTTCAGCTGAGCCAAGCAGTGTCTGTGGCAAGAGTATCCACTGCGTCCCTGGGACGTCACCAGACCAAGCTGCCCAAGGAGAAGCCTGCAGAGTCGTTAGCTCCCAAGGCCCCACGTCGAGACCACTCCAAGGTGACTGCAGACACAGAGAAGTCATCTCAGCTGGCAATCCTCAAGTCTGTACTGCGCAAGAAACCCACGTTGAATCTGGAGAAAGCAGTCAATCATGAGATCAACCATGAACAGTCAGAGTAAGTAGACAGGCAGGGCAGGGCAAGTTCAGAGGTCTTGTGCAAACTGTCTCACAAAATACTGGACACAATTTGAATAACCATAGATTTAAAAAAAAAAAAAAAAAAAAAGCATGAAACATTAAATTTATAGGCTCTATATTGTAAGGTGTTGCAACTTTTAAATTTTAAATTTAATTCAGCAAAACTTGATTTTAATTTCAGTAATTGTTTTCTCCCTTATCTGACGGTCACAAGTCCTCAAATTTTATTGTAGGTTACTTTTGACTTCCAAATATATAAATAAAAAGTAAGAGGCCAACGTTTAAATAATAGGCAAGATATTAAAGCACGTTGAATTGCAAATTAATAAAACGTGAAGATTCTCTAATTTATGTAGTTCATTGTGATTTGGGATCCAATGTTCTAGCATAAACCAGTGCTAGATTTGTCTGATAAATGCAAAAAGGATAGGCATACTGTCTCAATAAAATAAAATATACCTAGAATCTCAAGTTCTCACACTACGTCAAAGGCACGACATCACAAAGCAACATCAGTCTTACCCTTAGACCAGTTACGTGTATTGTTTTATGATGTTAAAAATTCTTTTTGTTTGTACAGACGTTCTGAGGAGAAGAAGTCCGAGAAGAAACGACCTGGTCGAGGAGGCAAGAAAGGTCGCAGACAAAGCATTCCTAGCAAAGGACCCAAGGGGGGTAGGGTGACCAAGCCAAGAGTCGGCAAAGTCAGTGCCAAGAAAGGCGGTGGTCGCAAGAGACGTTAAGTCTAATAACACCTCGTTACTCTTGTTATATCAATTTATACATTTTGTTTCTAAAAAATATTTCATATTAAGTGCAAGGTATGTGCTTGTTAATAGATGTTACTGGTTATGACAAAATATTATTTTTATTCCAATTGACTAATACAGGAACAGGTGTTTTGAGGCTGACTATAAGCGATTTTGCTCACATTCGCTTTTGTTTCTACTTACTACGCATGCGCAATACGTCAAAACGGGCAGATGTGAGCAAAATCACTTATAGTTAGCCTCACAACAGTTGTTTCTTTATTACAATAGCTTGAAACATGAAATATTGTGACTAGGATTTCAGTAGTTCTGACCTCAGTCAGTGCAGTAATTCTCTTAAAAATCAGATCCTAGAAAATGAGATATTTGAGTGCTTTTTCCTACAATACCTGTGAACTGTTTGCGCTCCACCAGTAGCATCTATTAAAAATAATACTGAACCTTTGTAACTTCTATCAACGCTAAGTTTATTGTGAACCACTTGTGAATAAAAGATCATCACACTGCAATTTTGTCGTCAGAAGTTTATTTTTTGTGCCTGAAATTAACTAGAGATATATTTTACGTTTCTTAAGTCCAGTTTTGGAAAATTATAACTTTTAGAGTTGCTTTTGCTTTTTAATATGTTATAAATATAGTAAATAATGGAAGATTGAGTCATTTTTAGAGTAAATTTACTTAGGACCAATCTTTTATTTTGGATTTATTTCCCAAATTTGTCCAAATATATTGTCCTGAACTAATTTCATTCAGGAAAAAAGAAAAAGCAATTAGGACGATGGCCTATTTTTCTTGGGTCAAAAATTAATTAAAGTAAAAAATAGACATACTAGTGCACTGTCCCCAAGCCCAAGTATGTATGTACAGCTCTGGCCAAAAGTTCCCGAATGATTTGCATAGGCAACCCGCAACCACTCAATGTTATCTTTATGAGAAAACTCTGCGGCCGCTGCTGCCCCATTCGGGAACATTTTTGGCCAGAGCTGTACATATCATCTGACCGACACTGCTCAGGATAATAATATTATTCATTTTACAGCTTACAAGAATTTTATGATTTTTAAATTATAGTTTATATACAGTATAAAAAATAATTTTTGACAAAGTCAGGGCCCTAGAGTGAACCCACAGCTATGTTTTTAATAGTAATATAAATATGAATGTAAAAGTAGCTCCAAGTTTGTGCATATAAATGCTGTTCGTAAACCCTGTTCTTTGACCCTAAAATGACAATCAGCTATGGTTAATCAAATGGAATGCACATTTTTTGGTGCAAGAGAACAGGGTTCATGAACAGCATTATAGTATGTAAGTGTTTTGACTTTTTCTGTCTGCTAATAGGCAACTTCACATAATCAGGACACGGCACTGGCAAGGGTCGTCATTTATTGTATGTTAATTTTGGCCTAGTATAGGGCTTACCTATACTAATTGAGGGTTTTAATTGAGGGTTTTAAAATTTAAATTTCTCTCTTCAAAATTGTTAAAGCACGTTATATCGCACATCATCATAAAGTAAAAGGCACAACTCAAAAAATATTTAGGACGTCAACGAGTCCCAGTGAAAGGAAGAAGGTGAAAAATGTGCTCAAAATTGACAATATAAATGAGGGTCTGGGTTCTGCCAGAAATTGCAGTTTCTCGAAGCTGAATTTTTAAAACTTGGATCAAAATGATGTTTTTTGTTACCATATTTAAAAGGTCAACAGTGAGAAACTGACATTTCTGGTACTAGCTAAGACCCTCATTTGGAGTCCAACTTTGCGCACATTTTTCACCTGGTTCCTCTTTAACTTAATTAGGCTCATTCACGTCTCAAATACTTTTTGAGTTATTCTGCTTTTTACTTTATGATGATGTGCGAGAAATTGACTTTATGATGTAGCGAGAAATTTATCACGGTAAGCCCTACCAGGCCAAAAATAACATAAAACTAATGATGACCCTTTGCCACTGATCGACCTGATGACCCCTTTGCTATAGTGACAAATGATGCTGATTATGTGAAGTTGTCTATTGACCTTGACGAATGCAATGTATATTGTATACCATTGAAGGAAAGAGAGAAATAATTAATTTGAATTATATTTAGCTATTTAAAGTGTACTTTAGTCCCATTAATTTCTACAATAATGTAAAAATTAACTTACATTTTTTCTCACTTCACTGAATTTTTTTTTAAAAATGGTAACATAAAAAATAGATGGCAGCACTTTACGGATATTTATTTTTCTCCAGCTGTCCGGTAAATATTTATTTTAGTGGTGGGGGAAAAATTTACTTGCAAAAAAAGATCAATTTTTCTTCCAAAATTTTCCTCAAGTAATGTTTGCTGCTCGTCACTTACTCTCAACCACTGTTCAGCGAACTTCAGTATCTGCTAGACTTATCCATTCCTCAAGGTTCCTCGCAATGCCAGTAAAGGTATGCATAATAAATTATAATTTTTACATTGCAAATCGAAGTTCTTGCTTTTCTACTAATGGTTTTCTCAATGATAAATGTATGTAGATTATTTTTAACAACCAAGGTCAATGTGTTATGCAAAAACGTGTAAAAATAACTCTGCTTGATGGACGGCACGGCACGGCATCATCAGTTTGACATTGACAATGACCCCACCCCATGTATGTACTATGTACTGCATTACATAGTGAACAAAGAACAAGTCACTGCCGGCATGCCGGCATCGCGAACATGCACATTATAATGTATCATTATGCATAAATTATTTTATGTAATATATTATGCAGCAGCGCCTTCTTTTTCTTTTTTTTTCAACATAGTATACATACATATATGTACCGACAGGAATTGAATAACCTGCACAACAATAGAACGAAAAGCAACACTGTATGCCCGTTCTATACTGTCTGTTATTTCAGCGCTCTGTTCCCCTCATACCTGTTATCTGTAATATCAAACACATCCTGTCTTATTTCTTGACCATAAGTCGACGCTCACCACGTTTAGTAAACAACCAAAAACTTGATCTCTATAATAAATACATATTGACTGATGTTACAATGTTTGCAACATATTTATGTAATAAAATGATAAATTTTGTTAATTATATATTTTGATATATTATAAATATTGTGGTTATTAGGGAAATAAAAAGACACGTGAAGCATTATAATATTATGATTTCTGAATTTTATTTATCATTGTCTTATAATTAGTAAAGTAATATAAATTAAACTTTTGTTTTACGTGTTTAAAAATAAATTTGACATATATATATATTTTTTTATCACAAAATAATCACTAAAATCGATGGTATAGTATTTTTAATTTTTTATTTATTATTTTTTTTTAAGAAAGTGCAAGTGTATCTTATGTTCTAAAATTGCAAAACCTAAAAAAATATAAGATGAATACGAGTTACAAATTCTTCTCGCGACGTAATGATAATAACTTGAACAGCATTCTACTTCTAGTAGCGAGTGTGTCCTGCATTAGCTGCAACAACACATCGCAATTTAGGTATACAATTTATAACACTACATAAAGACTATGAAATATTTCAATTGCATTATTACATTTAATTCAAAATAATTTTAATATCCAGAGATTTATTAGTTCATTTGATTCACCAACTATTGTTTAAAATTATTTCATTGTGTATATTTTTTTATCGTAATATTTTATTTATATAACTTTTCAAATATTTTATTTTTTGAATAATATTCAGATAGAAAGAACAAAATTGTCAACAAAATATATCACATACCTACAGTAGGGAGCAGATAAAATGTTAACAAAGTAAATATAGCTCCACAAAATTACAATAGCAAGGTGTGTCTACTTCTGCATTCTCCGCCTTCTCAGGCTAGTTGTCATTGCAGTGGTCAACGACATAAATATAAGCACACCTCCTTGACTATGCACATCTTCTCTCTCTCTCTCCCTCTCTCTCTCTCTCTCTCTCTCTCTCTCTCTCTCTCTCTCTCTCTCTCTCTCTCTCTCTCTCTCTCTCTCTCTCTCTCTCTCTCTCTCTCTCTCTCTCTCTCTCTCTCTCTCTCTCTCTCTCTCAGAATCTGAGTATTATGCTTGCTTGCTGCCGACCAGCCGTCTGGAGCACGCACCACGTCTCTCTCTCTCTCTCTCACTCTCAGAATAAATAATACGCTTGCCTGCTTGTCCAACGTGCACCATCTCTCTCTTTCTATGATATCGCTTACTATTGTATTTTTTCTGGAGAAAAAGCAAACAAGTTTAGAGGAAGCATATTATAATAAATATTTTGTTTGAACGAGAAATTAGAGAGAGAACAACACGGCAGGTCTAGCAGGCAGGTTTAATATTTTGGTTCTTAAAAAAAGCAAGAGAGAGAGAGAGAGAGAGACAGAGAGAGAGAGAGAGAGAGAGAGAGAGAGAGATATGCACCAGACGCGTATTCGGCGAGCAAGCAAGCACTGATTCTTAAAAAAGAGAGAGAAGATGTGCATAGTCAAGTAGGTGTGCGTATATTTATGTCATTGGCCACTGCAATCACAACCAGTCTGAGAAGGCGGAGAAATGCAGCAGCAGACACCCTTTGCTATTGTAATTTCGTGGACCAATAGTATCTCTTTAACAATTTTTAAGCTCTGTACTGTACAGCATGCATCAAGTCTGGTGAGATATTTTACCTAAAAGAGATGAGGAGAAGTAGAGGAGGGGACTTTTATTTTTCTTAGAAATAGCTATGTTGCCGGTTTTTTCATATTCCCATAAGGATAATGTATTGCAGGTTATTCAATTCCTGTCGGTACATATATGATTTAATTTCTTTTAAATAAAAGCATTATGCGTACACGGCGTGTCATCATATAAAACAGATTCTTTTTATGATATGCAACGTACGTTATATAAATAAATAAATGCATGTTATGCCCACATCAGTACTTGTTCCCACATTACTTGTATCTTAAATTTATAATCCCTATATATTGGGAATTAATTACATACATACATACATACATATCATGACGCTATAAATCCCTTTCGGGGTAAGCCAACAACACAGATGTTTTATCCTGACCCAGTGATAGACCTCCACAACTTCCTATCCTGACATACTTCACTTGCTTCCGCCAGTCTCATACCTTGTTTCATACATTTCCTTTTGCATTTCATACTGCGTACATTCTTATTTTTCAAACATCTTCCAACCACCTCAGACCATGATGTTTTAGGCCTGCCTCTATCTCTCCTTCCATCCACTCTACTATGAAATACCTGCTTTGCTATTCTTTCATCACCCATTCTCTCAACATGACCAAACCACCGTAATACACTGTTCTCATACTTCTCAGTTACAGTTTCTTTTACTCCACATTTCTCCAACACCCAAGTATTCCTTACCCTATCTAATCTTGTTTTACCACACATACTTCTGAGAAAACTCATACCAACAGCATTCACCCTACTCATATGCCTACTCTGACATACCCATGATTCAGAACCATATAAGATAGTTGGGAGTAAGACAGAATTGTACACTGTAAGTTTTGCTTTGTTTGATAAAGCATCACTCTTGGCCAATCCTGCCATGCTGCCAACTACTTTCCTACCTGCCGCCACTCTCCTCTCAATCTCCCCATCTATACTTCCATTCTCTTGATATAATCTTCCCAAATATACAAACTCTTTCACTCTTTCCAGCTTTTCTCCATTCAGTGTGAATTCATTTCCATCATCATTTTCTCCACCAAATACCATTACTTTAGTTTTCCCAACATTTATTCTCAGATCCATTTGTTCTGTGCTTTCTTCCAACCTATCAATCATCTCTTGCAATTCTTCCTCACTCTCAGCCACCATCAACGCATCATCAGCGTACAACAACATCCACACCATTAACAAACCTACGTTTACTCCACTTCCATACTTTTCAGCCAACTTTATACATTTATCCATGAAAATATTGAATAACCACGGCGACATCACACATCCTTGCCTAACGCCTCTACCCACTTTAAACCACTCACTCAACTTTCCGTTTACTCTCACACATGCCTTACTACCTGCATACATGGCTTTCACACCCTCAAGTAACTTCCCTCTCACCCCATATTCATCTAATACACTCCACATCATACTTCTGTTCACTCGATCATATGCTTTCTCTAGATCTACAAACACAGCAAATACTTTCTTTCTTGCGTCCATACATTTCTCAATCAACTGCTGCACAGTGAAAATCTGATCAGTGCAGCCCCTGCCGGGCATAAAACCACATTGCACTTCTGAGATATGACCCTGTGTAACCTTTTGCACCTTATCAATCACCATCCCTCCGTACATTTTACCAGGTATACTTAACAAACTAATTCCACGATGATTTTTACAGTCATACTTATCCCCTTTCCCCTTATATAACGGAACAATCACAGCACATACCCAGTCTTCAGGTACTCTACCACATTTGTAACACATATTAAATAACTGTAACATTTTTACTTCCAGAGACGCTCCTCCATACTTTACCATTTCACTTGTTACTCCATCTACTCCAGCTGCCTTGCCATTTTTTAACTTTTTTACAGTATTCTTTAAATCATTCAATCGAAACTCAATCATCTCCTCATTTACTCCGTTTGATTCATTCTCCTTTTCCTCCTCCATTCTTTCTTCCCTTTCCCCTCCATCCAAAAACAGATTCATAAAATACTTTCGCCAACATTCTCTCCCCTTCTCTTCATCCCACACAATTTCTCCTTTTTCATTCTTTACTCCGCCTGCACTTTTACTATTACTTCCTTTTCTCACTTGATTCACCATCTTCCAGTACATTTTTCTATTACCCATAAATTCACTTTGCATTTTCTCTTCAAATTCTCTCCTTGCATTCAACTTACTCTCTAGCACACTCTTTTTTGCATTCATTCTTTTCTTTTTATACACTATAAATAACTCCTTTTTTTCTAATTCATTTTTTGCATCAATCATCTTCAAATATGCTCTCTTTTTCTCCTCAATAGCCTCTCGTACCTCATCATTCCACCATGCATCCCCAGCTATACGACCAACCACAGCCTCACCACATACTTTCCTTGCAGTCTCCACACATGCTTCTTTAATTACCTTATACCCCCATTCAACATCATAGTCAGTCATAACCTTTTTCTCCCACTCTTTTGTTACCAGAAATAACCTCTCGTTCATCCCCTTTGTATACATCCTTCTCTCCTCCACCTCCTGTAATTTTTCCACTTTTATTCTCTTTTGTACCACTTTTACCTTCTTATGCTCAATCCATTTATTTCCTAGATCTACTCTAGACACAACCAAAAAATGATCTGTACCACATTCACTTCCTCTACACACTCTTGTATCTTTCACCTTTCCTTTCAGTCTGTTATCATACAGAATTAAGTCAATCATACTTTTCTGCTCATTGCGCACCCATGTATACTCATGTATTCTTTTATGCTTAAACCATGTATTCGATACAAACAACTCATGTTCCACACAGAAATTTACGATACTTTCACCATTACCATTCACTCTAGAGTCACCAAATCTACCAACCACATCTTCCAATCCACTTCTTTTCCTACCCACCCAACCATTCATATCTCCTAACACAATAATTCGCTCTCCCTTTTCACATTCACTTAGGACAGTACTCAACTGCCTCCAAAACTCATCCTTTACATCATCATCCTCTCCAATTAATTAAATGGACTGAAATTGTATAACCAAATATGGAAAGGATTTGGAAGAACTTTATTAAATTTAATTTATTTTATATACGTTAAAAAATTATATCTTATTGAAACAAAATAGTAAATATAACATCTGTAATATTCTGTAAATATTTTAGAAACCTATTATGGAAATTATGTACGTAGTTTTTTGTACAAATTTTTAAAGTTTTCAAACAAAGTTTGTTATATTTCATACTTGTAAAAGCAAAAAGAATTTCTTGTGTATGCAACTTGTATACGACATAGTGTTGCTATGTAAGTTTAAAGTTATTTGGTGTTTTTATTTTCAGACAGGAGACAAGATTCCCAGCGTTGACTTGTACGAGTCCTCGCCTGCCAATGTGGTCAACCTTGCCAGTCTGTGTGCAGGCAAGAAAGTCATCGTGTTTGCAGTCCCTGGGGCTTTCACCCCTGGCTGCTCAAAGGTGCGTACATTATGTTAGACATTGAGGAGTTAAATGTCAAGTAGAGGTCATCTTGGTGCAGTAGTTCTCAGAAATCATAACGTCCAGCAAAAATTATCTACATTTCCATTCTCCTAGAACCCTATGCAACTACAACAATAATGCTGTTCGTAAACCCTGTTCTCTTGCACCAAAAAATGCGCATTCCATTTGAATTACTATATAGGCGATTGCCATTTTTGGTGCAGAGAACAGGGTTTACAAACAGCATTGATTATATTTGTGTTAGGTTATAGTGGCATGGAGGGGGGGGGGGGGGCAATTTTATGTCGTATTCTAAAAGAGGACATAGTCCTGAATCAATTGATACATAAATTGCTAATTTTTGAGTTTATTAGGTATTTTTATTAAGCATTGAAAAATGATGTCTTGAACAATAACTTATGCATGTGGGCATAGCAAAAAGTTGGCGAATGTGACGTCATTTCACAACTTTCAAAAATGAGTTAAAAATATTAAATATTTGATAAAATAAAAAATTAGCAATTCGCCCATCTATCGATTCAGGACGGTGGTCGATTTTAGATTATGACATAAAATTATCCTATAAAAATGTTTAGTGTGCCTCAATGTCAAATATGTAATAGACAGCCATTTAAGGGAGTAGGGTACCGACCTTATATCTCAAAAACTAGAAGTGTTTTGGGTCTAAATTTGGTGTCATTGTGTAGCTAAGGGTCACACTTAGCCGTGCTAAAAATTAAGATGTTCGATTGTCCCTAAAAAAAAAAGAAGAAAATTACTGAAATTAACATAAGGCCTTATGGGCTTAAAATTTCAAAAAATAATATAAAATTAATTTGCGCGGTGACCCCCAATTTTTGTTTATATATTTGAAATTGTCTCAAGCTGAAGTATCATTGTGCAAAATTTCAGATTTTTTTGATGATAAAAGTGTGAGTCTAATGGCTGATGTCGGTACCCTACAAGTTAATAGGGACACATTAAAAAAAAATAAGGGGTCCCTCTCTAATTCTTCCCCTCTCCCATGATTGGCTAGCACTTGCTTTGATTTTAAATAATTTTAAAAACATTCCATTGCCAGCATTGCTATTTTGTTGCTCATTTTGTCTTCAGACCCACTTGCCAGGCTACGTGTCTCAAGCTGCTGATCTCAAGTCCAAGGGTGTGAGTGAGATTGTCTGTCTGTCAGTCAACGACCCCTTCGTCATGGAAGCTTGGGGCAAGGCACACAACGCAGATGGCAAGGTAATTATCATCAAGTCAGTCTTCTTCTGCTGAGTTTGGTCAGGGGATTATAATCTATAAGCAGTCCCCCCCCCCCCCCCCCCTACATTTATAACTATAATAACTAAGGAGTGAAAGAAACTGTGACTGAGAAGTATGAGAACAGTGTGCTACAGTGGTTTGGTCATGTTGAGAGAATGGGTGATGAAAGAATAGCAAAACAGGTACATATTCTATAGCAGAGTGGATGGAAGGAGAGATAGAGGCAGCTTGCCTAAAACATCATGGTCTGAGGTGGTTGGAAGATGTTTGAAAAATAAGAATGTACGCTGCAGTATGAAATGCAAAAGGAAATGTATGAAACAAGGTATGAGACTGGAGGAAGCAAGTGAAGTATGTCAGGATAGGAAGTTGTGGAGGTCTATCACTGGGTCACGATAAAACATCTGTGTTGTTGGCTTACCCTGAAAGGGATTATAGCGTCATGATATGTATGTATGTACGTATAACTAAGGAAGGATAAGACAAGTTAAAAAAAAAATAAATAAAAAAAAAAAACTTCAGATGTACATATACTGTAATGTATCTTTGCATTTTTGTTTTTTGAAAACTTTCATAAGACCTCATGATATTATTAGCCCTCTCCCCCTCCCTCCCTAATCTGATGGTCACAGGTCCTATATTTTTTCTATTATAGTTTTTAACAAAAACATTAATTATTTTAATTTCAAAATATTTCAATTAACTTATACTGTATCTATATATTTGATTTTATATTAGTAAGTAAAGTCATTATTGATTAAGTGGTAGACAAAGTACTTGATGTATAATGTGGCTTAGATAACTTAATTAATTATGGTGCCACCTGGTACTTAAGTGCAAATATAATCAAGTAAAGTAAATACATTCAGTACTTGTAGATAGATAACATCAGGGGAGGTCTATGATCTTATTTGTCATGATGACTAGCACTGCCTGCTTGGGTAATGTGGCACTTTGCTGCCACAAATACATTATCAAAACCAATAGTAGACATACACAGATAATAGATTGAGAGAAATTAGGACTGGGATACATTGAGCTTAAAGCTGACCTATCTCCCAATGTATCCCCAATTTATCTTTGTCTCATTTTTTTCTTCCACATCTTTGATTATCAATTATTGCAAAGTCAATTTTTGTATCTACAGTAGAAAAATAAGTTAGTCATAAATTTGAAAGAAAAAGATAGGAGAAAACCATCGCTGGCTTTACTATAGTGAAGAGAGTCTCATATTTGGGTGAGTAAAAAAAAAATTAAAAAAACTTAATTGGACTAACAAGTAAGCTGTTGTAGCAAGATTGTCACCCAAATATTGGACTACCTTCACTATGATATGTTCAGTGCTGGTTGTCTCCTATCCTATTTTTTTTTTTTTTTGTCTTTCAAATTTATCATAATTAACTGTGGTTTATTTTCCTTAATAGCTGTAATTAAATATTGGTATGCATGGTTTATTTTTGCACAGAATCCCATCTTTTTAAATAAATAAATAATAATAGTAAGAACATAAAAAAGTCCAAGCAATGGCTAGTGAATTCATTTGAATCTCTCTTCCTTTAACTATGTATTAAAATTGTATAATTTTGCTTTGCATTAGTTGTCAAGACAGTTCTCTCTCTCTCTCTCTCTCTCTCTCTCTCTCTCTCTCTCTCTCTCTCTCTCTCTCTCTCTCTCTCTCTAATTCGTTTTCTTATAAATTTTTTATTTTATTATTATTTTGCCTGCCGTTACTGTGTTATCGTGCTACACCACTCCCAGTCCAGTTAAGACATGTGATATTACACTTATTCACAAGTCAAGACTTTCCAATCAATGGAAAAGCACACACAGGCCGGCCCTTCCCTTACTATTTGTATCCTCTTGTATTGATTGATATTTGTGTTCAGATTCGCATGCTGGCAGACCCCAAAGCAGAGCTGACCAAAGCCCTGGAGCTGCAAGTAGATTTGCCCCCACTGGGAGGTATTCGCTCCAAGCGATACTCCATGGTGGTGGATGACGGAGTGATCACGTCACTCAATGTTGAACCTGACGGCACAGGACTCTCCTGCTCACTGGCTGAGAAACTGACACTTTAAGTCAAACTTACCAACAAAACAAATTCCTATGTAACCCTTGCACTCAGTCGCCACTTTTGTGGACTTAAATACATACTCCAGTATAGGAAAAAACATTTATTAAAATATGCATTTGAAATATGATCAGCTTTTTATAAGTTTTCATTTTTCTCCAGTTGTGCAACCTGGAAAGGAACTGAGCACAGTTTCAAGTAATCAATTTATTTTTATGTTTAAAATTACAAGTTTTATGTCTCCCTATGTTAGCCTATGTATTTGCCACCATCAATATGGCGCCCCTGAGTGACAACGGTGTGTAGCTCCTGGCTGCTGTATTGCCATAATATATCATTCTTGTTTAATCTCTCTGTATCACTTAAAGTTAAAAATCATATATTTTATTTTGAAAAACGTTAAGGTTCTCAGGATAAATAGAAAATTATTTAATTTATCACTCTGCAACACATCATATTGTATAAATTAAAATATTAATTAAAAAAAAATAAAGAAAATTAGAATATTTAACTACAACAAGCATTTTTATTCTTTTACCTTTTAATTCTGAATTTATAATAAATATTGTGTATGACTTTTTGTTATTATTACTATATTAAATTTTTTATAAAATCAGGGAAAACCATTGTGGTTTGGTAGTAAATTCAAAGAAACTACTGGAAGTAAAAAACCCATTATAACTGTGGCATTTTTTTCTTGTTTACTATTTTATTTAAAATCAGGAAAACCCATAGTGGTTAGGTAATAAACTCAATGATGACTATTCGATCTTGTCGCGAAAAAAAGGCCTATCTCGTTTTTTGTCAGTGGAAGCAAAAGGCCTATCTCTTATTTTGTCAGTGGAAGCAAAAGGCCTATCTTGTTCCCGAACGTTATGTAGATGGCGCTCGAGATAGACCTTTTGCTTCCACTGACAAAATACGAGATAGGCCTTTTGCTTCCACTGACAAAATACGAGATAGGCCTTTTGCTTCCACTGACAAAATACGAGATAGGCCTTTTGCTTCCACTGAGACAAAAAACGAGATAGGCCTTTTTTTCGCAACAAGATCGATATAGTATTACACAGCAATAGTGCAGACATATATACATTAACCATAATATGAGTGTGGTAGCTAGGCCATAGAATGAGGACTACTATATGCAAAGATTGTAGGGGGCAAGATTTATAGAATGTGGTATAATACACCCTTTTACTGTCATCAGAACATCAGAACTAGGTTTCCTTCGTACAACTTCAAATTTTGACATACGTCATACAAGGTGACAGAGCCACTTGGTCTCTCAGGTACAATACATTATGTACCTGGAAGAGGAGGGACAAAAATTACCCTTCTTTTGGAGCTTGAAATTTCCCCTCTTATTTTGCTTCACCTTGTATGATATATATGTTTCATCCCTGCTGCTACCTAGGCAAACTACACCACCTTCTATATATATATACATCTCGGTAGGGGGTAATTTTATTGAATCAAGGGCTACTCGGCACTTCGGTACTACTGCAATCTCTCTTGGGTGCAACTTTGGCACATCTCCTCGCTCTCCTCTTTTGAAACATCTTTGTATACACTTAGCCTGCACAGGTGTGTCATTAGTAGACGTGGCGGAGATGTTAGAACACTGTACGTGAGGAGATTGCAGAAGTACTGATATTAAATTAGATTTTCAATAATAATAATTGAGGGAGTACTTACACTTATTTTTACCTCTTCTTGTTTTTGTTTGTTCCTGAACACAAACAATGACATTTGCCTAATAATTTTTAAATATTGTCAATTTTTTTTATGAATAAGGTATAAGGCCTCTTGCTATCAACTAGGGACATTATAAGGACAAGGGAACTCCCAATTTCCTGCCCTTAAGCATAGGGTGTGTACTGTGTACACATGATGTCATTCTGAGTGCTTTTTGATGCTCTTCTTGAGTAATGAATATATAACATTGCTCAGCATAGGACAAACCTAGTTTTTGGCTTTCTTTGGAAAATTAACTATTTTTTTGTTGTGGTTATTATTATTCTTGCATACTTGAAAAAATCATTCAACCTGTTAACAGCATCAATTGTTTCAAATAAATTGCAAAGTATTTTTAAACTGGCAAAATGTGCCATTTTCCTATACCAGCCAATGTTATTTAGTACTCACTTATGACATTGACTTTAACATGAATGAAACCACCCTATACAATTAAGACCCATATTTGTAGCTATTTATTTATTATTAGAAAACTAGTGCATGGAATAGAGGCCACAAAGATTAATGACAGGAATACTATACTCATGTATGATAAAACTTTTTTTAAACTTCCCTGTTGCACAAATGGTTCCATTTTTGGCCTGGACTGTTGCATAATGGTTCGGAACGGTTCCGGAACCATTTTGGAACCATAACAAAATTCATAAAAATGATCCTTTTTTTCATAACTGACAAATTTAATCAAAGTTCCATTTAGGTACAAATTTGAGACACTTTTAACCGTTCTGCAATGTTCGATAATGGTTTTCTGATCGTTACTGTGCAACAGGGGTTACTCACTAGAAGAGAGGAGAGAGAAATCATATGAAGCAAACAAACAAAAATACTTGAAATAATTCATAATGTTTTTAGGCCAAATTATTTATAACAAAAAAACTGAATATTTGTTTTTTTTTTAAAAAAAGGGATAGTGTTTATTAAGGAATTTTTTTATAGGTTTTTTTATACTATAGTGACATATAATAAAAATAATAAAAAAACATTACAAAATTAACACTACATTTGTTTTTTATAGTAATTGTAATTCAATTACATCAAATTGTTATCAACAACTCTTTTTCTTTGTTATACTAACTACAACTCTGATTTTAGACAAAATATTTATTTTTAATTATTATAATAATCTTTATTTCGTAAAATAAAATTAAAACTTTTACAGTAAAATTACTGCAAAAAGGCAACAACAAAATATGAGTAGTTAGTAATATTGTTTTTTTCTTTTTTATTCATTCCTTTTTTTTTTTTTTTTTTTAATATATATACATTAAAAACGTTGTTTTTGAACAACCGGTGTACGTGACATAATTAATATTTAAAAGCGATTGTCCAAAATAACCAGACCTTTATATATATAATTATTAATTACTTTTTAATCAACCTTAATTACGCTAGCTAATAAACATGATCATGCATTTTGAAAACATTGACTTACTTTTTAATAATCTGTAAATTCTGGTGTCATATATATTTTGTTTAATATATTATATATATTATTTATTACAATATAATTATTAATTATTAACACAAGACGCACAATTAACCAAAGTAAAGTCATCAAACTTTCTACAGCAACGACATGAAAACCAGTAGCAGCTAATATGTTACATTACATAGTAATAATATATTTTAATCATTTCTTATTATAATAAATTAAAAGTTATATGGATAGAGGAAACAAGTTCTGGTCTTACTGTAGGGAAGAGATGTGCCATATAGTTTGGGGAAGAAATCTTATTTGCTAGCACAAGAGTAAAATTTAAATTAAAAAAAAAAAAAAAAAAAAAAAAAAGAGAGAAAAGAAAAGAAAAGAAATATGCGAGTGTGTGGCAGACTTAGAGAAAAACTAAATATTTGTAGTTTCTTTCTACTACAGAAGCTCTCACAAACTCCTTTTCTCTTGTAATATTGAGCCAAAAGCTATCCAATATACAGTATAATAAGGATGTGGGCAATTTATCTGTTCTCCCTGGGCAGCCCATATAGACGCTCTACCTTTCAAGGTCACTAGGAGGTGGGGGTAATGTTAACTAAATGGAGAGTATATCTGCGTTCTCTTATTGGTCACATCCTTACGTAGCGCGTACTGTATATTGAGGATGCTCTCTACTAATGTCCTAATGTCCACTTCACCCAGAATAGAATTGATCACAAATTTTGGATTTTTTCCATTTTGGGTAATTTGCAGCTGCCAAAAAAAAAAAAAAAAAAAAAAAAAATAATAATAATAATAAAAAATAAAAAATGTTAAATGGATTTGGGACATTATAGTAGAGCCCCTTCAACGTGTTATGTAACATCTCTATACTGGCACCAAACTATGGGACATCACTTCACTATGGTAACACTAGCGCTGGTTATAACTCAATCACTTTCCTTTCAATTTATTATTTTCTCTTAAATAATAAATTAAAAATAAAGAACACTTTGATACAATATAATATTATACAGTTTTGACCGAGTACAATTAAGTTTGTTATTGCAGCTGACAGTAAAATGGAAGAGAAGGAAATAATTGGAGAAAGAGATTATTATTATTATTATAACAATTGTCATGCTACGAAGCTTTCTTTGCATTGAGCTTGGATTATTATAACTCCCATTTAAATATTTCTACTATATATTATTATAATAGCAGCGATGTATTGCAGTATGTTCAATGTAGCCACTGTTAAAGCAATAGACCAGAGAAAAACATAAGCATTTATATCACAAAACACTTGATGGGATTTACATAAATAACATTAGTTTGTCTCAAAAACCAACTGTAGCCCCGTAGCAGTGATCAGAAAATTTAATTTATACAACCGGCACATTTTCATACTAATTTTTGCATGTTTCTGACGTCATAAACATGAATTTTCATGCAAATTGCATACTTTACAGTTTTTTCACTGTCTCTCGTGGGGCTACATTAACATTCTGGCAAAAATTGTCATCAGTTTTGAAGATCCCATTTTGTGTTTATTCATTAAAAAGCACATGTTGTTTTATGTGGTCTATGGCTTTCCTACTATATATTATTATAATAGCAGTGATGTATTGCAGTATGTTCAATGTAACCACTGTTAATTAACAAACAACATATAGTATACTGACTGACTAGTAACAAAGATTTGATACACAAACACACAAAGATATATTGGAGAATGTGAGATCACGAGCTTCATGCTGACAGGAATGTCTTGTGTGTGTGAGAGAAAATAACTTATTACCCTGACTAAAATTAAATGTATAAATTGGGTTAAAATATTTGATAGAAACACGTAGATAGATTAGGGAACAAATTGGGGATAGTATGAGCTTACTATCTCCATTCCCCAATTTTTTTTCTAATCTACACTAGAAATCACATAAGGATGTGGGCAATTTATCGATTTTCCCTGGGCAGCCAATAGACGTATGCTCAAGCTGTCAAGGTCACTAGGAGGTGGGGTAATGTTAAGTAAATGGAGAGTTTTTAGGCGTTCTCTTATTGGTCGCATCCTTAGCTGCCGCGGACTGTAGCTGTATGTTTCTATCAAATCTTTTAATCATCAATTATCGCGTAGACGCTTTCCCTAATATTTATTGTGTAAAATAAGGGTATGTAGTAACATTGCAAACTTGGAGCAAGTTTTTGAGTGGTAAAATATATTTGCATGTAACATTCATGGTATTCAATTTTCTCTATATTTTACTGTTTCTCCATCCCATTATTATTTATTTCTATAATAAAAATATTTTTGCCTAAAATATAATTTTCCATGTAATGGTCTTTATTGCAGTTCATCAGTATAGCTTGTGGGGAAAGCTAAAGATCCCCTTAAAGGCGTAGAACACCTTGAACAAAAAAAGTTGCATAATATCCTAACAAACCTGAAAATCAACGTTGATTTTCAGGTTTGTTAGGATATTACGCAACTTTTTTGTTCAAGGTGTTCTATGCCTTTAATATAATATTATGCTACTGAGGAAAAACACATTTTTTTATTTTTATTATTTTCTACCAATTTTTGAGAAAGCTACTGCATTGATTCTGGAGATATTTAAATGAGAAATACTAGACATACTTTTACGTGTTTTAACATTTTTTTTTTTTTTTTTTTTTTAAATAGTGTTCGTTACTCTGATACCCTCATGTGAAGCTATTTTCTTTGCTTTGCTTTACATTCCATGTCTATAACATGCTACTCATACTGTCCCCTTGTTATAAATTATTTTCTCTCTCACAGCTCAAAGCTCACATCACACACATTTGCCTCAAATCTATCAATGCATATTTCTACTATCAACTCTTTCTTATTAGTAAAGTTGATTTTTTACTTAATGAATATTGACTACTTATATAAGTTTGGTCTTAAATATTAATCTTTACAGGGAGTAATTTTTCACTTTTATTTACCATTCTTGATCGTTGGACCCTTTACAATAAAATAGTAGCATATTTACATATAAACTACAGTTATAGCATCCAACTATATGGCAGAAACATTTGATGATGGTAAATTAAAACACATTTCCAGCTCTATGTTAAATCCCTTGTCAACTTACTTTTTTATCATTTACAATACTAGATTGATAATTACCTACCTTAACATCCATGAATTAGACACCAACACCTTGATTTTGTATTTATTTTTGTTTATTTTCCTTTTTGCGGTTATATCACGTATCTGACGTTACAATGTACCGATGGGGCCGTGATAGGGGTCAAGAACTTGAGGGAGGGGCTTAAATTTATCAAGTGACCAGAGCGGTGACCGTGATTGGCGGTGGTATATTGTGACGTCAGATACGTGATATAACCGCAAAAAGGAAAATAAATACAAAATCAATGTGTTGGTGTCTAATTCATGGATATTAAGGTATGGTAATTACCAGTCTAGTATTCTAAATGATAAAAAAGTAAGTTGACAAGGGCTTTAATGCATGCCAATGTATTATACAATACTAAATAAATTGTCACAAATAATTTACAAAAGAAAGAAAAACAAAATCAATATAACTCCATAGAAAAAGGTACATGCAGTATTAATTAAGAAATCTCAATTATTATCAATAGTCAAACATATCAATCAATAAGCTCAAACAATTATTATTATTAATTATATAAATTTATAAATATTAAATCATTTCTATTCAATACGTGGTATTAATTGTTTTAAAAATTGTTTTGATTAAATATATAGCTTGCATTTTTTTTAATGTAAATTAACTTGAATTAAATAGAAAAATTCTTTGCTACAAACTCAACTTTGTTTTTTCAAAAGAAAAGCATTTTGTCGCTATCGCGTCAAAATGTATCAAGTGAAATAGCCACGAGCTTGTCAAACGATCCATCTGCATAGGGTTTACTGTCAGATGGAACATTTGGAGCGCTCATGATAATTTCACTTGAAACAAATTGCCGCAATAGAGATGATTTAATTTCTCCTGTACTTAAAATTACAGGCATTTAAGTATTAACCTCACATGCGGAGAAACTTTTTTTTTTTTTTTTTTTTTTTTTTTTTTTTACTTAATAACTTTTCATAAAAATTTCAGCATAAGTTCGTATTACCTTCAATAGCATGTGTACCAAATTTGATTTAAATTTCAAATCTATTTGTCCATCTGTTATGTGAAGAAAATTATAGCGATGGTGAGCATAGAATGTCCTGTTTCCCATGTGTGTTTTTTCCAAATAATAGATGGAAAAATCAATTTGAAATTTAGTACACATGCTATTGAAGGCAATGCAAACATTTGCTGATTTTTTTAAGGTTATCAAGTAAAAAAAAAAAAAAAAAAAAAAAAAAAATTAAAGCACTGATTTATGAGTTTATGACTTGCTTTAATTTTCTTTTTATTGTCCCAAACTTAAAGTGATCAAAATGTTAACTCAATGTTTTTCTTGTGGACAAACAAACTTGGCTACAGAGTTTATAACATTGGGGGAGGAAAAAAAAAAAAAAAAAAAAAAAAAGGTAAGTGAAGTGAATTGAATTGATTTTAACACATTTTTGATGTGATAATTAAGAGATAAAAGTAAATAAAATAATCAAAGTTTGATAAAAAATAATCAAGAGAGAAAAATGCAAGCTATAAAATGATTTTGCAATTACTTTTATTGCAAGAAGAAAAAAAAACAGTTGGAAAGTACATTACTGGGTTTATTTATTTTTTATTTGGTACAGCTGGGTGAAGAAAAAAAAATTTAAAAGTACTTCCCCAATAATTAAGTAAACTTATCATTCATTAAATAAAATTTCATGCAAAGAAAAAAAGAAGTTATGTAAAAAATATTTACAAATAACAAACAACTGTGTGCACTGCTAAGGCACACAAATTATAACACAATATCAGTATAAATTTTATTTACAAAAAAATGTAATATATATATAAAAAAGAAAACCAAATCCTGAATCAATTCTTCATTTCATACTTTGGGAAACTTGGAGGTACATATTTATTGAAATTATCTTTATATCATTGAAGAAAAACTGGACAATATTATTTACAAGTTCTATTAACATATTTGAATACAGTTTGAAACTTTGAGTCACTCAATTTTATGGTCACTGGAAGTATTTTTTTATTAATTTTTGCAATAACCTTAAGTGTACCAGTTAAATTTACTTAAAAAAAAAAATAAAAAAAAATCATGTCAAATTTCAAATGTGTAGAAGACGTTGCAAAAATGAAGGTTTAATTAGAAAGTCAATAAACTTGCAGCTCAACAAACAAAGGACAATTAAAAAAAAAAAAAAAAAAAAAAACAACAACTTGTAATTACTTTTTTAGCTATCAAAAAGTATCATTCATATTTATGACATGTCAATTTGACGCATCATGAAAATTTGGCAACATTTTCAGCTTTTTTAAGGGAGTAGGGGACTGACGTCGGTCATTAGACTCAAACTTTTATGGTCACAAAAATCTGAAATTTTGCACAATGATACTTAAGCTTGAGACAATTTCAAATATATAAAAATTTTGGGAGGTCACTGTGCAAATTAATTTTATATGATTTTTTGAAATGTTAAGCCCATAAGGCCCAATGTTAATTAATTTTTTTTTTCGGTACGGTCAAACATCTTGAAATTTTTATCACGGCTAGGTGTGACCCATAGCTACACAATGACACCAAATTTAAACCCAAAACACTTCTAGTTTTTGAGATATAAGGTCGGTACCCTACTCCCTTAAATATTAATTATAAATCTCTTCTTTTGGCTTATTTTCTGGAAATTTCTGCAATGCCTCAAAATTTCAAACATATTATCAGAACTAGATAAAACATCTTGTGCAGTTTTCCTGAATGAGAATTGACTATAGGAACAATATGGAACTTGGGCAACACAAGTATGCAACCTTTTTATTTTTTAATTCACGCTTATTGCTTTCAATGTACAATACATTTCTTTTTTCTTTTTATGTTTTTTTTATATATAAAAAAATGCACATATAGCTTTTTAATTTACATACGATCACATGTGTAATGATAGAAAAACTGTTTCAGAAAAATATCAAGGTTTAAAAAACTGCTTCCTTAAACATATACAAATATATAATATTTAATTTTAAACCAATAAATTGCTTACAAAATAAACAAAGGCAAACATTACATTATTATATTTACTTTTTTTTTTGTTCGTTGTACATACATGAAACAAATTTTCATTATTTAAAATGATGATTAATAATGATCCAGGATTATGGCTCACATTTTAATAGTAGAAGGTGTTACACTCACAAGCCATATAAAAAATTAATAGTAAACAATAAGAGAAAACAAGTGCTAGTCTTACCATATTTTCTATAGTTTGGTCTTTTGCTAGCACAGAAATACTAAACAAAACTTCAAGCTTTTGTCCTTACAGACAAGCTACACTTTTAGGTTTTTCTCTTGTAGTCTTGACCTCAAAGATATCCATTTCAGTTCTTCCGGATAGAAATGTCGTTATAGAGTTTTTTTGCCATGCGACTATGAGCTCTATGAAAAGAACAGGTAAGATTCAAGGTCACATCACAAAAAAACCTCTACAACGACATTTCTATCCGGAAGACTTGATTTACTATCTCTCTGCTATCAAGATTTGTTACCAAACTATACGAGAACTTAGGCTTACTCTAAACAACAGAAACCGAAGTGCCGTAAAAGGAAGCCATGTGATGGTAAAAGTGGGGAAAAACTTCGTTCCAGCAGCAAGCTAGGCCTGAGCCACCTCCCACTTTTAACATCACCTGGCTTCCTTTTCCTGTTGTTAGAGTAAACATAAGCAATGTTAAGTCCAGCGCTGCTTTCTCTGACCTGTACTTTTAATTAATTATTTCCATCAGGATTTGGTTTCTTGTCCCACAAGGACAATTAGCAAAAGAAAGGAGCAACAACAGTTTACACGAGTTTGATTTGTTGAAAGCGTGAAATCATGGAAGGCAATAATTTTCTGAGCTGGATCAAAGTCGTACAACTTTCTTTAACTTATTATTATTTAAATAAACTGTTTGTGTATTATATTTTGTTGACAAGCTGCATAATTATACAATTTACATGCATGGTGTTAGTTGACACTTTAAATCTTACTATTAAATTGACAAAAACAAAATTATTAAATAATATTGTTTTTATATTTTACAATGGTAACAACTATCCCAAACAAGTAAACGCAAAGAATAATATATTACAAAAGACAAGTAAAAATAACTGTTGACTTTATATTTAAATTTTATATAATTTTTTTTTTCTTCATTAAAAGCAGTTTTAAATAATTCTTGCAGTTTTTGAATGTTCACCTCTAACATTAAAAAATCAGAATTAAATCAGAACTTATTTATTTACTACCTTAACATCAGAGGCACTTATGTTGGTAAGAATTAAAAAAACAAAAAAAAAGTAGAAACTCAAAATTTTGTGTAAAATTCAAATATAGTGAGAATTACAAAATTATTTTTACGTGTCTAATATTCGATTTTTTTTAAGGTAATTAAAATACACAAGTTAAAGGCAGAATAAAAACAGTTTATACCTATTATTTATATTTTAAACCTACTCAGTAAAACCTCTGTTGGATCACAATAATTTGAATATTTATTTACACAAAAACTTTTAATTTTATCCCCAAGAATAAATAATTAAAAAAAAGGCAATTTTTTTTTCTTTAGTTCTATTTGATAGATACAATAACATCTATATTAATAGATGATATTGTTTTAATTTAATTCCAATGTTAACTCTATCATTTAAGATTTAAGAATGGTGCAATTTTTTTTATTTATTATAAATGTTTAATTTGAATGCAATCGCAAACTCTAACTACTTTATCTTAAATTTTAATTAATTAAAATTAAATGGTATAGTAAACCAGTACTGATCTTACTTACTTAGTGAAGAGATATTTTGTAGTTTGGTTAAAGTTGTAGAACACCTTGAACAAAAAAGTTGCGTAATATCCTAACAAACCTGTTGACGTCACAGTTCGCCCGGTTTACTTGCGCGTGGACCAGGCGAGCTGTGACGTCAGTGACCGGCAGCGGCATTTTGTGAATGGAAAATAAATTAGAAATCAATGACTCCGGCCAAATCAACGTTGATTTTCAGGTTTGTTAGGATATTACGCAACTTTTTTGTTCAAGGTGTTCTACGCCTTTAACAGAGAAACAACTTGGAGAGCTGTTGGTACATAGTGTCCCTATGTCAGTCGTTATAGACTACTGACACTTTTCTCTATAGTGACCATGTGCTATCCACTGTCAATGCCTTCGTGACAAAAATAAGCATCTACACCAAGATGGTACAGGTGTAGTTTGCCTAGATAGCATCAGGTATGAAACGTCACAGGAGGTGAATCAAAACAAGAGGGGAAATTTAGCGCCAATAGAGGGGAAATTTTGTTGTCCCTCCTCCTCTTCCAGGTTACATAATGTATTGTACCTGAGAGACCACGTGGCTCTGTTTACAGTCACCTTGTATGATGTATGTCAAAATACGAAGTTTTACAAAGGACACAGAGTTGTGACGACAGTAAAAGGGCAAATTATACCACCTTCTATATATACATCTTGCATCCACACTTGCTATTTTGAGATGAGTGGAGCATCTACACTTTCTGCCGTGCAGCATCTTGACTCTATCGCGTCAAAATGTTTCAAGTGAAGTTATCACAATCACATCAAACGTTCCATCTACATAAGGTTTACAGCATCACATAGAACGTTTGGCATGCTCGTGATAATTTCACTTGCAATATTATGACGCGATGGGGACGATCTGTAATGTTAAGCAAATGGACGCTATACTCTGTCTCACTTCTAAATATAGCCTATATTTAAGCCACCTCCTACTTTTAATCAACATCGCCACATTTCTAATCATACCTGTGTATAGTGAGATTTTATTTATAATACAGGTAGGCTGAGGTGGGCAACAGTGCGCATGCGGTGTTGTCATCTTACATACCTGCTCATCTTGGTCATGACGTGAGCAAAGATAAATTACAAACACTGCTTGAAAAAGGGGGAGTGGCCTAAAGATATGATGAGACAAGAATACTGTTCGTAAACCCTGTTCTCTGCACCAAAAATGATGATCGCCCATGGTTATTCAAATGGAATGCGCATTTTTTGGTGCAAGAGAATGGGGTTTACAAACAGGATTAATAAGTGTAGATCCTCCACTCCATCACAAAACTGGAAAGTGTAGATGCTTCTTTTTAGCACGAAGGCATCAATATGTTATTTAATATCTCTCTGCTAGATAATTCAAGCACCAAACTACAGGACAAATTGTTCACTATGCTAACGTAAGACCAGAGCTAATTTTCTCTATTCTTTAGTTTTAATTTATTATATTTAACCACAATATTTTGTGTCTTAATTTAAAGTTAAATTTTATTCTTGAAGTTAACGGAGGACTTACTGCACTTGGTGTAAACATGTTAGTTATAATATTTTTGCTGAGCAGTTAGTTAGGGAACTTATTTTCTAAGTCACATTGTACATGATAAGTAAGGCAGATCAATTTTAAATAATTATCCTCTCTTCTTCTTCTTCATCTTCTCGTTTGTTTACAAAACAATAATAAAAACAACAACACAACAATGACTTGACCATTGGCTACTTTTATGTATCATAACCTCCCTTTAACTTAGCAAAAGTGAATGTTGCATTCTGATTTTAATTATTATTATAAATCACATTGGATGGATTTTATAAGAAAAACTAAATAAATTTATTGAGTAATTTTGACAACGCATTTGTACAGAGGGTAAACAAGCAAAGTTTTTATTTTTTTAATTTTTCTTTAAATTTATTATTATTATTTTAGAATCTTCTGACCTTGGAAGTAATTTTTATTTTAAAGCTCAAAGTGAAACCAGTAAAAAAAAAAATAATAAACTTGGTTCACAATTGACTTTTAAGTGAAAATGTTAATTACTCCCACTTAAGAAAATTGGTGTACAGTGTACACAATTAAACTGATTTTTTTAAAATAATAAATTTCTACTTAAAGGTAGCGACAGTGGTAAAAATATCACATTTTTATTGTGACAGTGATAGTAAACTAGCTCTCTGATTGGCTAGAGGGTTCCCTCTAGCCAATCAGAGAGCTAGTTTACTATCGCTTTCACAATAACGTGATATTTTTTACCACTGTCTCTACCTTAAGAATCAACTATAGTTTAATCCTTACGTAATTTTTTATTGACTAGTAAAGGAACAACGGTTTTGAAGCCAACTATAAGCGATTTCGGTAACATCCGCTTCCGTTTCTCCTTACTACGCATGCGCAGTAAGTCAAAACGGAAGCGGATATGATTGAAATTGCTTATAGTTGGCTTCAAAACAGTTGTTCCTTTATCAGTCAATTATTATTACTATTTTTTTCTTTTTACGCAACAATCAAACTTTTTCTAAAGTAGACACAATTAACATTCGTACTTAAAAAAGCCAATTGTGTTCAAAACTTTAATTTGAAAAAACTTCTAGTAAGTAAACAGAAAATTGAAGAAGAAAATGCTGTACTACCTCAAAATTCTTTGCCGTTACCAAAAATCACTCAATATAATTCTAATAATTTTTCTTATTAATTTTCAACAAAATGTTATAACTTGGTAACATTTTGTTGTTAAAAAAAAAGGGTGTGAGGGAGGCTAGATAAATAATTGGTTACTTTCCACTTAAGTTGCATCATATGAAGGCCTATTTAAGATCAGTCTTACTCAGTCTTAAGTTCACTTAGTATGCAACTTATCTTTGTGGTGTTGGTGGGAGAAGTAAAGATCTTCAATGACAACTATTTACTGATTTTGTGTTTAAAACTCTATTCTTGAATTGAATGAAATCACTGCTGATATATATACCGCACACTCACAAACAACATCATGTTTGGTTTTAATTATACGTAATTAATTAATTAACAGCAAGAAGGAAGAAATCAAACCACGCTTGCTGTCGCTGCCACTACGCTTATACTTTTTAACTTTTTATTTTGCTTGCTTTAACTTACTTCTACTATATTTTTTTTTTATTTATATTTATCATTATTATTTTATTTTTATTTTTTTAAGATTTGAGTGAACTTCCTGAAATATTTTGACAGGGGGGGCACGACCGATCGAAATTTACGGTTTTTTATAATTTTCATCACCACGAAGTTTGGTGCTAAGTACTCAAGAGAGGAGACACTTGGTGACGTCCGTAGTTTCGTCGTCGGCAGCACTCAGCTATGAGATCATCTCATGCCACGCCCCACTGCTACCATTGGACGATGAACAGCTGTCCTCAGTCAAACCTGCAACACACAAGAAGCTTATATTCGGCTTAAAAACATATGGTTGAAAACAATAGGACAACTGAGTAAAAAAATCAGGTGTGCAGTGGCGGGGGCTGATGTTGTTTTCAAAAGAAGAAAATAAAAAGGTTCAAATTAATAATAAAATTAATAATAAGAGATTGAGATTTTTGTTATTTTCCAACATTATGAACCACATTTGGCACTTCCTGAGATTATTTATTTCCTTTATTTATTAAGTTAAATGTAAGTAGATCATGAACATGAACAAAAAAACACTTTTCACAAGTTTTTCTCTTTCTTGTGGACCCCGTGGATAAACAAACCGTACACAAATGTTCATAGCTGGCTATAAAAAACACACAGCTGACCCATCCAGAGCAAAGACAAGTGCTACCTACTATCACATAAAAATGAAGTAGAACAATGAGAATCACGGGATTTGTACCACGTGTGCAATTTTATCCAATGGCCATCTTTATCCCTGTGTAAGCTTCTTGTGACTTCCAACTTTATAACAACTTTTTTTTTTTTTTTAAGCTACTTTTGACTACACCTATTTATTTTTTTCACCATTTAACTTATCTATAAATGTTACAAAATTAAAAATATTTTACATTGAAAGAAAATAGAATGATAAGAGTATGTGGAATTGAATTCAATGTGATGTGTGGTTCAATTGTTCTAGTATTTTCTTTCAAATTGTTTATTTTTAATTTTTTAACTTTTATATTTAAAGTTCTCCCAAAACTACTTCGAGAGGATGCAGTGTAATTAACTATGTAAAGTCAACTGTGATTGGCTAGTAGGGTTATAACACGCTCTCTGATTGGTTTAGCACAGCGGATACAGCTTTTGGCGGGAAAGATGTTGTTTTGGCATACGTGTATATATAGATACATACTGTGATGCCCCCCCCCCTTAAATTTACAATCCCCCCCCCCCCCCCCACTCTTCTTCATCATTTGCCTGATGTTTTTGACAGGGAATGGAACACAATTTGATCTCTCTTTTGTTATATTTTTGGTCAAGTAAAACAACAAATTATATTTAAAAACAAAAATCAATCAATCAAAGAAACCTGCCAAATGAAGGGGTAGGTTTATTATACTGTACTAAATGTTCAAGAACATTCATAGTACCCCCTGAATTTGCAACACAGCATTGCTTGGAAACCACATTGCAACACTGACCCTCAACTGAGCTGCCTATACTTAAAGAGGATAGAAAAGTTAACCAAGATCAAATTTGAGTTTCTGATTGTCTTATTAACCAACAACATAAGTCCTCAACTGTGTAGTCACATAAGAAAGTACATTGGCAGTTTTTGTGCAGACTTATTAAAAATTATCAACTCACTGGGTTTGCTCTTGGCACGACGGTATTTCTCAGCAGGCCCCCATATCCTGACAGAGCAATCATCAGAGACTGAGGCGAGCATCTCGTGGAACACAGGGTTCCAGGCCACACAGTTAACAGTTCTGGTGTGACCAGTGAGCGTGGCGATGGGCAGCTCTTGTTTGATGTGCCACACATATACCTTGTTGTCTGCAACATCAATCACGGCAATTAGTCACCTCATCTCAACAAGCCATGTCTTGTGACAAACACAACAAACAAATGGACCAGCAAGGGCCTTACTTACCACACTACAAGTTCTATAGTGAGGCCGAGGTCTCACGTGGCACAAGAAACCTCAACCTCTCTATACAACTTCTACTGTATTGCAGGCAGGGTTTCAAAAAAAACCTTTTTGTTTTAAACCCGCTACCTGCGGGTAGTGGGTTTTTGTGAAAAATAAATAAATAAATAATAATAATAAATAAAATAAAACCCACAAAAAAGTTTTTTTTTAAGCTTTTTTTTTGTATAAAATTAAAAATAAACAAGAACTTTTTATATTGGGACCATCATTTGTTGCACTCAAAAAAAAAAAAAAAAAAAAAAAAAAAAAAAAAAAACGGTAAATTTTATAATTAAAAGAAACCTTAAAGTAATGAACCGGTGAAAGAAAAAAGTTAATATGTTTCAAATCATATTTTAAGCTTTGTTTTCTTCAGAAATAGCATTTATTTACATTAAAAAACAAATTAAAAAAAAAAAAAAAAACGAGTGGGTTTTTTTAGTATTTTTTTTAAGTGGGCAAACCAAAAAAAAAAAAAAAAAATTTTTTTTTTTTTTTTGGCTGGGCAAAATTCCGAAACCCTGGTTTGCTGTATTGACACAACTTACAATGGTTGACGTACAATAGTTACGATACACCACATGTTTCAGCACAAAGAAAACTTACCCTCACTACCACTGGCAACAAAATCTTGGTTTACTCCACCAAAACAGCTGTGAATGGTAAAGTGACCTTGTGTGACCCCCTGGAACTTGCGGACCAGACACCTGTCTTGCAAGTCCCACAAGTGAACTCCTTGAGTGGCGACGTTGAGGAGTGCCAGTCTGTCTGCTTTGTTTACTGTGAAAGCCATCACTGGGTGGTCCTCTTGTAGGCTAAAAACAAAATCTGGAGTTACTAAACTGCTGCTATATATACAGTATTTATATACAGTACTATATTTTACTAAATATGTTACTAAACTGCTACACTAGTATTGTGAAAGCCATCACTGGGTGGTCCTCTTGTAGGCACAAAATCTGGAGTTACTAAACTGCTGCTATATATATTGTACTAAATATGTTACTAAACTGCTACACTAGTACTGCCTACACAACGTGTATTTTTCTCCTTCACTTTCTATTTATCCACTCCATATTATAAGTAGAATGCATATTATATTTTGTTACATATTTGTAATTAATAAGGAAATGTAAAAACCACTTCGGTTTGAATTGCACAATGAAAGTTAAATTTAATTTACCTATTTTTACTAGTCATGAAACAAAACATGGTCACAACACAAGAAATATTAAATTGAAAATTCCTAGTATCTATGAAAGAACTGAAATGTACAATAGAGGTCCTTTCTGTGGTTGTTTGCAGATTTATAACAATCTGCCAACTCATATTTAAGAGACATTGAAGACCCTATTTTGTTTAAAAAATCATTGAAAACGCTATACTGTTAAACAAGCACTATTGGCGAGTTTATGAAGATTATGAATAAACAATGCATTTATATCAGTTTTTAAAATATACAAATTTAAAAGTAAATTTTCTCTTTATAAATATGTTTGTAATTGTTTGTGTTATATTTGTGTACTTTTGACTATCATTTCTAATTGTATCAACTGATACAATAACCTAAGCTGATATGCATTGTTGTATATTGTGATTGTAGGAGGAAAGAAATGAATAAATATATTTTCAATTTTGAATTAATAATCAAGGGAAAGGATAGGAGAAACCAACACCTGCCTTCACGTAGCTTGGTGAAAATCTTGATGGCACAGGTTACACAAATATAGTTACAAGTGTTGCCCTCTTCTTCAGTTATTTAGAGTATAGTGAAGGCAAGTTGGTTGGTGTAGGTTGGCTACGTGGGAGAGGGGAAGGAGAGATAGATGGTTTTGGCAGGAGTAGGGGTGAAGATGAGAGTTAAGTGAGGGAGTGGGAGTTTGATGGTTGCTATTTTATACTACTGTATCTAATATTTAGACCCAGTGGGGGTGGCTTAGTTTTCTAGTATGTAAGTTGATATGATAGTTCCTATCTATGGGTGACACAATAATTGTGTTGGCCCGGAATGTTTCGGAGTATTTTTGTTACAAAGAAGACAGTCTCGTAACTTACATGTTAAAATCTGCAAGCTCCTCAAAGTTATATCCTCGCACACGATGATGTGTGTCCGCAGCAAGTACAGTCTTGCCGTCTCCACGACACCACAGACAGTTGACCCGCACTCCCTCCCAGGAGTCGAGCACAGTGCCTTCCAGATCCTGGTGACAAAACAAAATAACATCAACAACACATCATACCTGCATTAATACATACGTAGATTTATTGTTCATTCATGTTTTCTCTCCAAGTCTGTCAGGACTGACAAAGGCACACACACACACACACACAGTAGAGTGCCGAAAGCTCTCCAAATTGTTGATTATCTCTGTGCTAGCAAGATTTTTAACCAAACTATACGAATCTCTTTTCTCTTTGCAATGGTAACACCCTTGCTGGTTTTGTCTACATCTTTCTTTAGAATTTATTATACCTAACCGCGATGACTTATCTTAAAAGGCCACAGACACTAACTTTTTTGATGCTGTGTTTAATCCACTATTTAGTACTACAGTTTATGAAAATAATTTTAAATGTCGTTTGGAGCCGGTGCACCTTTTCTTTTTAATTAAAAAATTAAATCAACCGTTGCCACGCCCCCTTATATACTTTGCTTCACGTATCTTCAGAACTGTCTCACGCTATTTGGTCACTTTTGGTGACCAAAATCACATTAACAGGTATTGCCACTTCATACAAGGCAATACCTGTTTACCATAAAATGTGGGTGAGTGCTGATTAAAGCTAAAAATTTATGTGAATTGAAGTATAAAAGTCAGCTGATCGTTGTTTGGCCACACAACGATCGAACTTTAATTTAATATTTAAATTAGAAGGAATAGTCACTTCAAATTTTAACAACTTGTGAAATTGTTTTTGTACCTAGTAGATTCTAAAAAGCCAGGGTGTCTGTGGGCCTTTAATATCTCTTAAAATACAGAGATGGATTATGAAGAAAAAAAAAAGTGAGATAGCACATTTTAAGATGACCAGGGGACAAATTATGTGTGTGAGGGGGGGGGGGGGGTATTTGATTGATACAGCATGGACATTTCCATCGCCTCATCTGTAGCCACAGATGTTTAGTTACTTATTATGTCTAGTAATTATAATAAATACTTTGTTGTTGCATTGCTATCATCAATGTAAGTCCAAAGTACAAACTAGGAAGTAACTTACACACTGGTAGAATTGTCCACGAGTTCCTCCTGTGACAAACTTCTTTCCATCCTTATGCCATGAACAAGAGGTCAGTGAATCTTCAGGAGAGTTGGTGACCTTGACGTGAAGTTCACCGCTATCTACGTTCCAGATCCACAGTTCAGGACAGTCCTCGGGACCACACGCAATCAGGTACGTGCCATCAGGACTCCAGGACAAGTAAGCCACTCCGTACGAGTGTCCTTCCAATGTTTTACGTAGTGTACACGACAGGGTCTCCTAACATACAACAACAATCAGCGAGAGTAAGGATTTGTGGGACAGTATTTGAGCACATTTTTAGAAAAAGTTTAACTAGTAGATTCGATCAGTCAATATTCTATACTCAATATCTACCTTTATTAATATAATTAATAACTTTAAAAAAAATACTTAGAAAATAGTTGGTAGAGATTAGAGCACGTTGAATTGAAAATTAATAAAACGCGAAAATTCTCTAATTTAAATAGTAAATTGGGACTAGTCCTAATTTACTATTTAAATTAGAGAATTTTCGCGTTTTATTAATTTTCAATTCAACGTGCTCTAATCTCTACCAACTATTTTCTAAATATTTTTTTTTAAAGTTATTAATACTAACCGCGATGGTTTTTTCCTAATACGTTTATTAATAATATTTGAGTAATAAATTCACTTATAAAAAATGACTGACACCCCCCCCCCCCCCCCCAGAAGCCTGTGATGTCATTTTCCGTTTATTTAAATTTGCAGAAGATGATCGATATCCGCTGCAAATTGAAACATACCAGTAGCAAAAAATGACATCACAATCCTCTAGGTGGCTTGGCTGTCATTTTTATAACTGAATTAATTACTGAAATGTAATTAATTAGATGTTAACTTCAATATAATCTACTAGTTATTTTCTTTCTAAATATGTGCTCAAATACCATCCCAAAAACATTAGTCTTGCTCATTATACACAATCAATGATTGATATTGATTTTGGTACAGTACTTACGGGATCCACGTCCCAAACTATGACTGTGTTGTCCTTAGACCCTGTAGCTAGCTTGAGGCCATCTGGTGAGAAACGACAGAACCAAACTTCATCACAGTGGTCATTGAGGATCTGTATGGTCTCACAAGGAAATTCCTCCCTGTAAAAAAAAACATTATAATACTTTTTTAACATCAACAACTCTCTTCATATATTAGTAAATATTAGAAAAAATCGTCTATGGGATAATTGATAATTAAAAGATTTGATAGGAAAACACAAACTAGGAAACAATTGGTGAATAGGAGATTGTATGAGCTTACACTAACAGGGATGCCATGGTAGAGAAAAATTTCTAACCCAGAACGAAATAAAATTTCAAGCATATGAAGAAGTGGCTCACATTGCTCTGTAGAAAATGAGCTTCATAAAAAAAGGGAAATCTTGGCTTGTATATTGGTTTAGACAGCGTGAGACAAAACTAGTATTTTAGAATATAATGTCACAAAATAATGAAGCAAAATTATAGAAAGTTAAATTGAAAATAAATTTAATCTGGTAAGTTGTCAGGACATGGGACCAGTTTATACAATTAACATCCATGACCAACTTGTCATGTAGGTAGGAACTTGTTGTTGTTGTAATTCTGATAACATGTTTACAAGTGCAGCAGTGTACATTTGGAACTAGTATAGCACTATTTAGAATTTTTTGGACAATGCAAGTATTTTTAATTAAGTTTTTTTTTAAATTATAAAATGCTGCTAGTTACAACACTAAATTAAATTAAAATATCTTTCTTTTTTTTTTTGGAAGGTGGAGGGGGGGGTGTGCTCAAATGTGCACTTTTTTACAATTGATAAGAGAGAGAGAGAGAGAGAGAGAGAGAGAGAGAGAGAGAATTGCATGTAAATGATAACATTGTCTATCTTATTATATTTTCAAATTTCTCTCCTAATTTTTCTAGGTAACATATTATTTTTGTTTCCCCATGTTTCTCTATGGCAATTGCTGCACCAATGCAGTTTTGTTTTGATGTTTGTTTACCTTGAACAGAGATGGTCCACTAGTAGAGAAATGTCACTGAGTCCCTCCTCAGACTTGGTGTTGTGATAAGGACAACGGTTCTTCTGTAGCTCCACAGCCTGGCACAGCAGCGAGTACAACCTGAACACACAAATCTAAGTCTCGGGTACATGCCAACTGTACAAAATATAAGTCTTGGGGACATGTTTACTGTAAATCATTGGAACACTGGGCTTTGTGAAAATAAACAAAGTGAATTTGTCTTCTGATCTTGATTTCAATGTGTTTTCTTATGAGGAAATGCACCAATTCATAATTCTGATATTATTTTCATAAATAATAATAATAAAAACATGTTTCTAACCAAATTTTTTTAAGGCCAGCTCTGATTTCCTTTCACTCTTACTTTTAACAAAATTGAAAGAAAAGAAAAGTAGAAACCGTACACTGGTCTTACCATAGTGAAGAGAGTCCCATAGTCTGGTGAAAATCTGGCTAGCATAGAAATAAAAAACTAATGCATTGGAACTTTTTTTTTTTTTTTTTAACTCTATGCTAGCAAACTATGTGCCTATCTGCACTATATGGTAAGGCCCTTGCTGGTTTCTCGCATCCTTTTCTTTCAAATTTATCTCAGTTTACCACAATCGCTTAATATCTCTTTTATTTTTAATTTATGAAATAAACCATGATAGTTTACTGTTTTTTATTTATAATAAATTTAACTTTCTTAATTTCAAAAATTAAACGTTACTAAATATACAGTGATGTTTTTACTTTTTATCAGCCATGCTTCTATTATCAGGAGTAGTAATTTTAAAGTACTTTTACTACTTTTAGGACGTTCAAATATTGGCACAAGAAAGATCGCATTTTCATCTATCTTGTATCAAATTGCGAAAGCCATGAAGTGAGTGTAAGTATTTTAGAACTGCAGCTGTCTATAATAGCAGCACGACAGATAACTGGCACAGTTACCATACTTACACAGCAAGGTTATGTTCTTTGGTAAAATTACACAAGATTCTGAATGAGAAAGGCAGATTCAAATAGTAACTTATCTTATTAATAAGCACTTCAATCAGTGTTGAAAGTTTATACACTAATCCAGGGCATAAACGTTACTTTGAAAAATATGCTGTATACAAAGATAGGGTCTCCATGCTTGTGACACCTGCAAACCTTTTAATTGACTTCTTGTCCCTACATTATACTGTGATATTAAGGAAAACTCTTCCGTGGTTAGGATCAATAATAAACACATGGATAGAATTACCAGCGCTGGCCATACTTACCACAGTAGAAGCTCTATGGAGAGGTCGAGGTCTCACATGGCACAGAGTTTTAGTTATAAAAATGTTCATAACTGAGAGCTTTTGCAATATATTAATGACTATTTTTGATTGATAAAAGTCATTAATATATGATGAAAACTCTCAGTTATTAACATTTTTATAACATAAAACTGTGTGCTTCTCCATAGAACTTCTACTGTAGTTCTTGCTGCTAATTCTATCCTATTCTTTACCAAATTATAATGTTTTTACTATTATCATTATATTTGCTAACCAACATTTGAATGGTTGCAAAACATTTTTACGTCACCTAAAAGTTAAAGGCAGCCTAAGATCTTAGGATTTCTAAGCATAGTAAAAAATTTTAAAACCTTCAGGTGACCTTTTATGAACCTCACCCAATGAGTTACAATAAGAAAATAAAAATTTCTGCAGGTGTTGTGAGAACAGAGTTAGAAACCTGGCACTAGTTTTGAGCCCCTTTCTTTTAACTGTAACCTTCGTTATTGTAACATTTATGCCAGGGACGAGTGTACGTAGGTAATTAATTGGTTACTGTACCTGCGAGGTGGCAGCATGATTGTAGGTGGCAGATATTGTTGTAGTTTGTCCATGAGCATAGTACGAGAGACCAACCCTTTACCTTCCCAGGACGCACGTTCTTGTAACTCTTCACGACCACTGCACATCATGTAACTGAAAACATACATACATGGTTTACATCGTGCAAGTTACACTGTGTTTTAATAGTATAGAAATATATTGAGTAACATTACACAATGGTGAGAAAACAAGTCTATTTTTGAAGCTAGAATTATGAAATTTCACTCTACATTCCCATTAGAATTTAGAGCATGACATTTTAGGATGGTTCTAATTGTTTAAGTTTTTACAAGATAGTATGTGTATTTTCTATACTTCCAGCTCCCTTGCACCTCCTACATATAAGGATAAGTACCTTACACATCAGGACCCTTCTAGAGAAATAATATTCAGTAGTCTGAGACAATCACCCTACTGCAAGGGGAAAATAAAATGAAAAAAAAAAAAAAAAAAAAAATTGGAGTCCGAGGGTAATAGTACTAAAATGTCAACTCCGACCACTCCAATCAAACTTATGTTCTCCAATATGTAGACAAAGGTTAGCCATACCTGCTAAGTTCATGCACCCTCGCTGTGTTGTGTTGTAGTGGCGTGAGCTCGTAACGTAGAACTTGCAGAGCATCTAAGACACGCCCATCTTCAAGATACTCGAGGTACTTCTGCTCCAGTAATAAGAATTTCATCTCCTGCGTCACATAAACCAATTAAAACTCAATCTCTCGTCACATTCAATACAGTAAACTCAATTCTGTCAAATTCTCAATTTTGTGAAATGCTCAGTTGGGTCAGCAGCAAACTTCAATATCGATGCCTCCGCGTCAAAAATGAGCATCTGCACTTTCCAGATTTCTGACTAAATGACTATCTACACTTTCCGCCGCCGAGCATCTGTAATTTGATTTGATTTGTTTATTGTTATCCAAAAACAGACAATGTTACTTGTCCAATACATTGGTGGTACACACAGTACATAATATACAAATTGCATGATACATAAAAATAAAAGACAAAAATAATAATAATACATTTTTACAAATTATTATAGAACACATTACACAAAAAATTTTAAGTATAGTTTTCACAAAGCATTGTATGCTTTTTTAATGTTATTATATGAGTCGCAATAAACATCAACATGCATTTCATTACATAATGAAGTAGCTCTTGGGATAAATGAATTTTTTGAAACATCATTGGTATAAGTTGATATATAAAAGTAGGATACATTTCTTAATGATCTTTGTGAGCAATTAATTGTTATATGTGAAGTTATGAGATTATTAAGATTATCATCAGTTTTATGGCATAGGGCTTTTTTTAAAAAAATTACATCATTTCTTTTACGTCTGTTTTCTAATAATAATAAATTCATATTTTTACATATCAGCTCATAATTATCACTATTATAGTCTAATCGAGCTTTTTCATGATATTTGCGCACAAACTTTCTTTGAATTGATTCCAACTCCTGAATTTTAGTTGAGTGACAGGGTGACCACACCTGGCTAGCGTAATCGTGGTTTGATAATATGAAACTTTGATATAAAATTTTGTACGTTGTAGCCCGGAAAAACTTAGAATTTCTGTTTATGAAACCAAACATTTTTAATGATTTTGATTTAACTTTATGTATGTGTGCAGTGAAAGTTAATTTAGAGTCAAATATAACACCAAGGTCTTTAACCTCGTTTAATTTGTTTAGTACGCTATTATTTATTGAATAGTCAAACATATGAAGTTTTTTATTTTTATTTGCAAATGAAATTGAATAACATTTAGGTATGCTTAAAATCATCCCCCATTCAGTACACCATGAGAATAGTATATCCAAGTCTTCCTGAAATTTAATACAATCTAAAATGGAAGTTATGCGCTGGTACAATTTAAGGTCATCTGCATACATAAGACACTTTACATATTTGAAAATTTTTGGGAGATCAGCAAGATATAGGTTAAAGAGCAAGGGTCCAAGTAAGGACCCTTGCGGTACACCGGAAGTGACGTCAGCAGGATCAGATTTTTCACCATTTATAACAACAACTTGTTTACGTGCATGCAAATAATTTATGATAAGTTTAATTAAATAATGTGGAATTTTTTGTTGCTGTAATTTTTTAATTAAAAGATGATGAGGGACTTTATCAAACGCTTTTTGAAAGTCAGTATATACAGCATCTACCTGAATACTTTCATTAAATGATGATGCAAGGAAAGAGTGAAAATGAACTAAATTAGTGGTAGTTGAACGACAAGGGGTAAATCCATGTTGTTCACCTGGAATTATAGATTTTGCAGCTTCATATAATTTTTTATAAATAAATTTTTCCAATAATTTTGAAAAAATAGGTAACAACGAAATTGGACGATAATTAGAAACATTTGTTTTTTTACCGGATTTGTGAATAGGGGTAATATTTGCAATTTTCCATCTATTAGGATATACTCCTGATGCAATAATTTTATTAAATAATATTTCTAATGGGACTGATAATTCACTGGCTATTTCTTTTAAAATTGATATGGGAATATTATCTGAACCTGTTGACTTTCCATTTTTTAATTCATTTATAAAATTTATAATGTCAAATTTTGATACCCGTGGAACATTTTCATTTACATAATTATCAGGTAAGTCAATATTTACATCATATTTTTTATTAAATACAGAGCAGAAGAATTCAGAAAACAAGTTACAAGCATCTTTTACCGTTTTTGCAATAGTTTTATTAAAAGAGACATCAATAGGAATTCCTGAATTTTTTTTCACGTTTGATATAAAATTCCAAAATTTTTGCGGGTTATTTTTTATATCATCTTCGATTTTTTCAACATGTAATTTATATTTAATTTTTTGCATGAACTTAAATTGTTTTCTGATTTCTTTAAAATGTTCATAATTACGTGTTTTTTCATACTTATTTTTTGTTTTTAGATATTTAACATTAGCCTCCGTTTTAATTTTGAAACAATTTTTTAACTCACTATCAAACCAAGAAGGGAAATTAACATATTTTGCTTTTGTATAAGGGACACAAGATTTAATAGCGGAATCTAACATTTCATAAAACATATCGCATGCAGTGTTTACATCACAATTTAATAGTAAATTCCATGCACATATACTTAATTTATTTTTTAATTCAGGTATATTAGCCTTCCACCACTTAAAATAGTTTAAACGTTTTGTTTTTTGTTGATAAAACGGAGCTTTCATATTAATAATACAATGAATTGAAATGTGGTCAGTTTTTACTGCTCCATCAATCGGGCGCACATCTATATCATAATTATCGGGGTTTGTTGTAAACACGAGATCAAGTGTGTTTTTCTTACGTGTCTCAAAACACACATGTTGCGAGAGACCGTGTTTTAAAACAGCTTGTAAAAAGTCGCTATCATTGCTTGCATATGTGGCGAGAGTAGGGGAGACCTTTTGTTTTTCGTTGATGTCGAGGGGGCGGGACCACTTTATATTTGGGGTGTTGAAATCGCCACACAAAATAAGTTCATCAGTGTCTTTCATACCCTCTCTCACTAGATAAAGAGATTCATCAAGTTCTTCTATTTGCTTAGCACGGTTAGTTAAATTTTTTTCAGTAGGAGGGGGGTGGTACACACACCCAATATATAACTTTCTATTGTTTGACACTTCTACTTGTACCCAAACTGATTCACCTTTATTATATTCAGGTTTTGGTTTTGAAATTAATTTTTTATTAACTGCTATCATTACTCCACCTGCAGCGTATTTACCATACAATTTACCGTTACTACGATCGGTCCGGTAAATATCATAATGATTATTTAAGATTTCAGCGTCTGAAATTTGGTCATTAAAACATGTTTCATTTATGCAAATAAAGTTATATTCATTATCTAAAAAATGTGTATTGAAATCAGACAATTTGTTTTGACCAATGTTATTTAAATTTGCAAAATACAAAGAACCATGTTCATTCATAATTTGAGGCGTTGTAATATTTTTGATTAAAGTATCAGGACCGGGATTTAGATTAATATCGTTACAAAGGCATAACAGGTAAAATATGGCAAGAGGTGAAAACAAGTTAGGAATATGGAAAGAATTTACAAAACCAGTACATTGCAGTAAACTCGCCCCTTTTCTTTGTTTGCGAGTTATAAGGTTTATATTACTATTGATTTGTTTACACATACGATCATTTTCTAATGAAAGAACAGTTTTCACATCAATGGAAAAGTTTCCAATATCCATGTGATGTAGTTTTTTAATACAATATGAATGATCATTTTTATTTACATAATCATACGGTAAACCTAGTTTTGAAACTTTAACAAAAACTGATAGTGAAAAAAATACAATAAAGTAACAGAACACATATTTAAATGTTACATTCATTTTGTACAATATATATAATATATTTTTTTAATTAACGTGAAATTATAAATATATAACCATATATAATAATACAATATCAATTAAAGACAAAATAATAATAATAATAATAATAAAATAATATATCATATATATATATATATATATATATATTACAAATATACAGAAATACAAGTCTAAAAATTTGATCTGCTGCCTTCAAGTAAAAATTTAAAGGGCAGGCAGGTCAGATTTCCAGACAGCGCGGAGCCAGAGAGAGGGCGGATGCAATGAGTGACATGTCACAGATGCAGTAAATTTATGTGATTTAACGGAAAAACTCAAGACGCCAGAGAACATAAGCAAGTATAATGCAAAAGCATCAAAAACTACATGCAAAATACACAAAAACAAATATAATAAATAATCAATTTTTAAGTGAAGTAATTCAAATAAAAATTATACTCACAGAAAGCTTTCGTTCTTATGCACACATTGATATAACTTTTGATACGTAAGCTTATAATTTTACCACCTAAAATCAAGTAAATTTACGCACCACAAATACACACAACATCCTCCCCCTCTCTCTCTCTCTATTAAGCTTATGGCCAATAGTTGAGTTACAGCGCTGCTCGGAAAGTGTAGATAGAGACCCTTAACAGAGAAGCGACAACCTCATGTTTTAGGCAGACCTGCAATACATCAGGTTAGCAAACATTACAAGGAGGCCTGTGGCGTCGGAACACCAATCAGATTTGAGAGATTGTTGGGGTAGCCAATCAGAACGCTAGAAAGTTTGGGTACTTTTAGCGGGCCTTTCAAAACAATGTATTGCAGGTCTGCCTAAAACATGAGGTTGTCGCTTCTCTGTTAAGGGTCTCTAAATGTAGATAGTCGTTTTGTCGGAAATCTGGAAAGTGTAGATGCTCGCTTTTGATGCGGAGGCATTGATATACTAATGGCAATGTGAAAGCTCTCGATTTTGTGAAATTAAAATTTGTGAAATGACTGTTTTCTTGGTCCCTTGTGATTTCTCAAAATTGAGAGTTTACTGTATTTTTTATTTATTTATTTAACACAAACTGGATTTCATGGACACATTTATACTTGCAAGTAAATTATCAGTATTGAAAATTGATCAAAATTATCCACATTGTTTCGGATAAAAATATCTAGATAATCAATATGTGGAGCAATATAAAGTTGCTACTTGGTTGTGGTGTAAACTCCTAAAATCTAATCTGTATTTGACCACTTTTGTACATTATTGAACTAGATTGAAAATTGATTAAATTAATAAAAATAAAAATTTGCTACATTTCTCACAGGTTTAACATTTTTTATTTATTTTTTTTTTAATTATTTTGTAAACTACAAAAAATTCAATCACATTTTTTTTTTCCCATGGGTGTTGTTTTATGCCTTCAAATGTTTCAGAAATACTTGGTAAAAAGGTTGAAAATATAACTTGATAAAAACAAATATGTTTAATGGTTGAATTACCATTCTAGCTTTCACAAAATTGGATCACAATTTTAGAAATCTTTTCAAACCCCAATTTTGAATGGTAAAAAAAAAAAAAAAAAAAAAAAAAAAAAAAAAAAAAAAAAAAAAAGTCAAACATTATTAACTAAGTAAATTCTAATTGATTTTCATAGATAATTTTTATTCTCCTTAAATTTATGTAAAATGGTAAAACTTACCACTAGACTTTGAGATGAATTTTCCAGCAGCCCCTCCAGCTCTGACAGATCATGGTCTGCCTGCAACAAACAACAATGTAAACAAACCATCTCACGGAGGTCAGTGACCTGTCAATGTTTACCTTGCCCCAGTCTCCGTCCATCACATGTTGGCGGAACTTCGCCGCTGCAGGATGATCAAGTCGACACCCTGACTCCTGCATCAACATGTCTGCAGTGCGACTGCAAACACAAATCAATTTTTTTTTATTTTATTTATTAAACACATTGCGTGTACAACATACATCTAAACATTCAACTCGTAAACATTACATATAATATCAAGATCAAATAACAGTATTATACATGTTGATCAGTGCCCTCGGCATAGTAGGCCATACTTAAATGTCTCCTAGAACATGTGAGGAGATGATACTGTTCACATGACATCCCACACAAGGAGCAGATACAATTATTATTACAAATATGATATTCTTTAGTGTTACAAATTTTGTGATGAAAACCGTGTGCCGCGTAGCGGGTGATAATATTACGATTCCTCTGATTTGAGTTTTTCCATGTATCATTTTTTAAAGCTGGTGTATTATAAAATGATAGATTAATATCATCGGTTTTATTTTCTCTAATCTGAACAAACTTCATATAATTTTCAGTTTCTGGCAAATTAAATTTTAATCTCAGCTCACGTACATAAAACTCCTCTCCTGAAAGTTCATAAACTAGTCTAGATTTTGTATATTTTGAGAGGCACATTGCTCTCTTAAGAAAACGAATCAAATCAAAAAACAAATCAAATCAACGAAAACAAATCAATCAACTTGAATTTCTCAACACTTTCCTAATCTCATAAAAACATAAGTTAATTTTATTTTTTATTATATATTTTTTAATGTCAATATTTTTGAACGTATTACATTACAGTTTTGAAGCACGACTCTTATATTTTAGAGCTGCCATAATGGCGACAACAAATATATAAATGATGTTCGTAAACCCTGTTTTTCGTGCCCCAAACCACAAAACAAAGGACAATCACCTAATACTTTTTAAATGGCATTGTGCATTTTTTGGAGCAAGGGAACAGGTTTTGCGAACATAATCATTATTTTTTTTTTCTGCCATATTGTGTTATTGTGCTACACCAATCCAAGTCAAGACATTGTCTTATCGACAGGTAAGGACTTTCCAAATTAATGGAAAAGCACACACGGGCCGGCCACGGCCTAAGTACACAGCCCGGCATTTGCCATGACAGCCTAGAGAAACCGTGGAAACATCTAGGCAGGCTGATCGGTGCAATCACATCAATCATGCACCTCCCGAATGCTGTGCGTCGTCATGGAATGCATGTAAACATGCATCGTGCAACGTGTTGTGCTCTCACACTTCACGTACGCACCCAACAGTGGCTCGAACCTATACTCGGTGAAAACAAGTCACCCCCCTCCCCAAATATTAACAAAACTCCAGACGATTAATTGCTACAAAATTAACCCTATTTTCAGGCTACAATCAATTTGTACAGCTCGAGAAAACTATCTTTTATATAAAGAATATTTTATTTTATTTACAAATAATTTTTTCTTTCTTTCTTTTGAGGCTGGATTATCACAAAGATGGTGATCGAGCGCAAACAGGCTGTACTGTTTTTTCTCTTTTAAAATTTACTATAGTGTGTGTAAATTTAACGTAAAATTTCAGCTGAAATAATCTAAAAATGGCCTAAAGAAATATCTTGTATTGCTGCTTTTGATTGTAAAATATTGCAAATAAAATTGTTCTACATTTGGGTAATGTATACTGTATAGCATACATACAGTACACTCTAAGTGCTATGTTTTTTATCATTATATACATATATGTGTATATACATATATATACACACACATATATATTAAATATATAAATTAGCATGATGTTGTTTTTAATTATATATATTTCTTTATATTTTCCTGGGTCAATGTCTTTTTTTTTTTTTTTTTTTTTTTGCTTGCTTGTGCTAAGCTTGTTATTATTTTTATTTCTTTATCTACATTTTGCTGTAAGGCATATGTATGTAGAAACTTGCGCAGTTATAAAGAAAAAAAAATCACTGCTGTCATAAACGAACGATAAATGTAAACAATTTGAGATATTTTATGCTGCATTAATAATTAAAACTGTTTATATAAATAAACTGACTCAGCAAAATTTGAAAAAAAAATCTTTCAATCTAGTGCGTAGATGTTCTATTTTTTCTTCTTAATTAGCATTATGCGTGTCTCTAATGAGCTTATAAAGTAACCTCTTTTTTTCTCCTATATAGTTTTAAAAAGTCTGGTTGGTGATTTGATACGATTATTGATTTTTTGGAAGTCAGCTGGCAACAAAAAGTATGGGACCTCAAAAACGTCTGTTGCCATGCACCTTTTATATTGAATTAAAATCGTAATTAAATATATTATTGATACATGATACTCCCTTATAAGGAAATTAATACCTATATTTCGCAATACCTGCAATGCATATGCATATCACGCATTTACTGCAATGGCAATAAGCCAGTTTTTCACGCATGATAAATTATCGCATGACTGTGAATATAAAAAGGATGTTGCACAATTATAATTAAAAAAAAAATCGACATACGAGAAAACAGGAGTGCAAAAGATACAGAGGGAGGAGGAGGTGGAGGAAAAAAAATAAAAAAGTTGAAATATTGAACTCACTTGAGGCCAATGGTCCGAAGGTGCTGCCCTATAAGACGCACTATGTCTTGATTGGTCTTATCCATTATCTTAGGTGAAAAGTCTCCATTAGTTTCTCCATTGACTGCATTGTTTTCAGAGACATTTTGGGATCCATTTTGGTGACTCGAAGAGGCTGCCTGCTGCTGTTGTTCGGATGAAGCTCCATTCTGATCCACAGAGCCGTTTGCTGCCTGCTGCATTGTAGCTTCCTCCAAAGTGCGTTGTTTTTTGCGCGGTGGCGGAGCTAGTCCACCGTCGTCTGACTCCCCGCTCGAGGCCAGGCTTGCTAAAGCGTCGCCGTGATGAAATTTTGTGGAGTACACAGCCTTTTCCGTCGAAATTTTGTTCGACTGCCAAGATATCCTCGCACAGTGCCACCAACGAAGCTAAAGATAACGTAAGGCATCGACTGCGCATTTCGTGCGTCTGCTGCAAGATTTAAATCTTTATTTCCGGTATTTTTCACGTTTTGATGGCGGGAAAATATTATCGTGTGTAATTTTTTTTGAAAAAATGAAATTTTACCGGAAATGGATCTCGTCGATCGGGCAAATTCGGAAAAGACGAACGAAATTCGCAGTCGTTGCCTTACGTTACCTTCAGCTTCGTTGAGTGCCACAACAACCTTCTTCGTCTCAGCAGCTGAGCGACGATGTGTTTGGATGATGACGTCACACGATGAACTTCCTACTATAAGCTCGCTAGCCAGCCATTCATACTTAACAAAACATTCATTGCATAGCTTCAGAGCGAGTTTATTTCCCTTTGACACAAGTCGACAAGCGACAATCGATTGTAAATCCTAAAATGGTGAAGAAGTGATTCACACCTGGAGGTAAGGTCATCTGTCCACAAAATTTTGTTTTTTTATATGACAGCCTTTTATAATGCTAATATAATTAATCATATTACAGATGGTTTGTTTAAAATATGCTTCAAAAGCATTCTAAACCGAGTTATTGGAAGTTTCTTAAACGTGGTGCAGTTACATTATTCGTTGTAGAAGCAGTCTTGTTTGCTGGATCCTACGCACTGTGGTACCGTTTAAATACATCTCGAGGTAAGAATATTCACCTTGATCATACACAGAATTATTTAAATTTATATTTTGTACTTTCGTTTGCAGATTTTCGGTTGTATATGTTCAAGAACCACTCGTGGATATTGAACGGTATGTACATATGCAAGACTAGATTGTTCTCTTTCACGCATGCATATGTCTATGTATGTATGGCAACTAAAACTGCATGCTTGCATAATTTATGCTAATTTAAACCACATTTTGAACTTCATTCTTTAAAGTAAAAGTAGTATATTTTAATTAATTACAATATTCAATACGTATTAATTAACTTAAAGTTGATTTGTTGAATATGATTCGAGTCTCACTTTCTCCCTATTCAAAAAAATCATTGATATGAAAAAATTACGCAATGTTTACAATTTTTTTGTTTTGTTATAACTTCCGGGACACAGGGATTTTATTTAGTTAAAAATGAAATATTTTGCTTTGTAATGCAACCTTTTATTGGCGTATTATTTTAATATCTCAAATAATAACAGAGATAAACAGATTATGATCCATAATCTACAATTCTTATTTTTAAACTCATCCATGATTACGTAACTATTTTGATATGTTCATCAAAATTTAGAATATGTACATTGAATGTTTTAATTGTTAAGTATGTAATACATATGTACTGTTGCAATTAAAAGTGGTATTATGACTTCTCAGTAATATGTGTTTGCAATATAATTATGTGGGTCACAAAGGCCTTACATGGAAGAAGCATGTGGGATGTAAGTGGGAAGTGAGATTAAAAGTGCAAAAGAATATAATATTTATAACCTTCAAGTATCTGTAAGAAAACAGTAATTACAAATGCAATGAGTTAGAAATTATAGAATAATACCATAAAAATATACTTCAACTTATTGTAACATAGTGGGGGGGTGGGGGGGTTCAGAGGTTTATTGACTAGTAAAGGAACAACGGTTTTGAGGCTGACTATAAGCAATTTCGGTCACATCCGCTTCCGTTTCTCCTCACTACGCATGCGCAGTAAGTCGAAACGGAAGCGGATATGAGCGAAATTGCTTATAGTCGGCTTCAAAACAGTTGTTCCTTTATCAGTCAATAGTATGTACATAATCTATTTCTATCAAATAATTTAGTTTTTGTTTTGTAGAGTAATATATATATGTTACGAATATAAAATATAATTATTCTTGTCAGCTACCCATGGTAAAAGGTTTTTGGTTATATCACTGTTAAATAATAATAATATGTACCAGGGTCGGACTGGCAATCAAGGGGCCTCGTCCGCAAAAGGGGTGTAACATCCTCTTTAGGGGCCACAAAGGGGGCGTAACACCCTAGTTACGCCTCTTTTTGGGCCTTAGGGGCCTCCAAACAGGAGGGGCCACGTCCGCAATTGCGGACTTGCTCTTATGGCCAGTACGAGCCTGATATGTACGTACTAATATTGAACCTTGTGGGTTGAAAATTTCACACTTGTACAAAATTTCAAATATTTCAGTGCGTTGCTTTTTTTTTTTTTTTGGGGGGGGGGGGGGTATTGACCTAAAATATCACTGTTACCTTTTTGATAAACTGATCACCATTTTGAAACATTACTGATATTTCCTCATTATTATCATTTTTGTTGTAGCAAGGTCATTTCTGTCATTTAACTGCTTGTTATGTGAGTGAACTTGTCAGAAATACAGAAATAAGTTTAGTTTTAGTATTGAGTTTGTTCTTTTGTAGCCCCCCCCCCCCTTTTTTACCCCTCTGGAACGCAACAAAATGACAATTATCTATGACTTTTTCAAATGATGTTGTACATTTGTTTTGGGGCATGATTCCAGGTTTAAAATTTTGAGGAATTAAATTTACCCCTTCCTATAATTTCATTTTGAAAGTAGATAAAGTAACAACTTTATTGATGTGTTAATTTTATTTCAGGTTACTATCAAATAGGAGAGAACTTGTCTTCTGATTCAACTCCTCGTATGCGAGACTTGTCTGTGTGGAAACAGGAGGGCAAGATATAAGTAAGAAACCTCAATTTTAAGATGGCCCTCTTTCGAGCTCTAGCATACACTGTTGGTCTTGGAGGGGTTGGCTATGCACTTATGAAACTTGTAACTCCAGATGAATCAAAACTTGCTAAAGTAATCAAAATTTATGTAGTGTTTTAATGTATTTTAAATTAATGGAAAGATTAGTGAAAACCAGCAAGGGTATTATTATAGTGAAGAAATGTCCAACAGTTAGATGAAAAATCTTGCTAGCACAAGGATAATGAACATATTTGATCACTTTCAGTGCAAAACAAAGGGGAAGGGAGTATGTGCGATCACCTTTATCAATCCTTACAGACTTGGTCATGCCGTAGCTCTCTACGTATGTAAAAGGCACACATACTTCCTCTTTCGGAAACTTGTTCTGGAATCTCTGTTCTAGCAAGATGTTTTACTAAATTATAGAACAGCTCTTCACTATGGTAAGACCAGTGCTGGTTTACTCTATCCCTTTTAATTTATTTTACTTGACCGACGATAGTTTCTATTTCATGTTTATCTTGTTTTATTATATAATTTTTTTTAAAAATTTCCTCCTCATTATTATTTCAGCTTTTGCCTGAAGGTCACACCCAGTACGCTTCAGATAATTTACGTAAGCGCCAAGCCATCGTCGACGTGCTGAGAGGTGCAGCAGAGGGCCGTGATCCTATGTACCGTCAGTCACGTGAAGAAATTGACGCACATAAAGAAAAATATATCCAGAAGAAAAGTACATAACTTTATATACATTTTCAAGTAGTCGGTTTAGTAAAGTAGTATCAATATGATGGACAAAAGTCTGGGAGCCAAGCTCACTGAGCGCATGCAAAAGAGAGAAGCTGACAGACAGCTGGAAAAAGAAAAGAAAAAAGTAAATGAAAATGATTCAATGGGAGAAAGAGTACGTTATTTCTCCGAAGTACTAGATTTGAAAAGAGGTGAAATTGAAGGTTACCTAAATTGTGCTCTTACTTTAGATAAGAGTGAACTACCTGAACATTTCAATAAGATTGGTGATGATTTACAACAAGTGAACAAGTTTCTCTCTGATTCTGCCGTGTTTCTACCACTTTACAACATACGTAAAGCCCAAGAACAAATTCAGATACTTCAGCAACGTTCACTTGAGCTAGAAGATCAACTTCTACCAAAGAAAAAGTTTGGATTTAAATCACGTAAAATGAAAAAGTTAATTAAAGATGATATTATACCTTGCAAGATTGAAGATTTAGTGGATTCTGTTCCAAAAAAGTTGATATCTCTCCAGTTATACAACGACAACAGTTGTGGATTTGCAGACAAGGAAGATGAGGAGCTGACGATGACGGAGGAAGAAGTGGAAGGTAAAGACGTTGTGTTATCTGGACTGGTGCATTGCAAGGTTCAAGTCCCTGGAGCTCCGAGCACCTTGCACATGACTGGACTTCGTAACTGTCAAGTTCTGATGGGACCAGTTCAAACATCGGTCTTCATGGACGACTGCGTAGACTGCACTTTTGCATTCCCTTGTCAGCAAGTGAGAATCCACAATACTGAACGTTGTGATTTTTATGTCCACGTCACAAGTCGCTCTATCATTGAGGACACCCATAACGTCCAATTTGCACCGTTCAATTGGGATTATGAAAATATTGACAAACACTTCAAAATTTCTGGACTGGAAAAAGATCATAACAATTGGAATTGTGTTGATGATTTTAATTGGCTCGCAAGTGATATGCATTCTCCTAATTGGAAAGAGATTGAAGAGCACGAGAGGATTCAGTACTGGCACTAAATTAAATTGTACGATATATGCAGACTCAATTAATGGCAATTTAACCGCTTTTTACAAGCTATTTAAGTCAAAAAAGTTAATCCAAAATTAATGTAAATTTGAGAAGTATTGACTTGATTGCACTTTGTCAGTCGTCAAGTCTACGCATATCCAAATTGTGAAGTGCTGTCTCTGTAGCTTTATTGGTTCAGAAGATTTGGTACATACCAGTGATTGGGTCTGATATTTTCTTTGTGCACTTTCTTTATTTTCAAGCTGTCTGTCTGTTTGTTTTATACATCTATGTAGTCAAGTTATTCTTCTGTTGCCTAATATTATTATTATTATTATTTCATATTATTTATAATGTCAATACAATACATACATACTACCAAAATGCTTACTGGGCTATGGATAAATAATATTTAAAATTGCCAGCTTCTATATTTTATATTGTTTATTATCAGTAAAGAAAATCCTAATTTACTTACAAAATATTGTTTTTTATTTTTGTTATCAAAAAACCTCTTACTTTATAATACGTAGTATAAAAAGTAGTGTACAATTTAAAATATATTATTATTGTATTTCAAAATAATTTATCATTCAAAAGCATTATATTGAAATGTGCAGTAGTTTATTTTATTATTATTCTTTAAATCATTTCAGTTTAGATGTATGGTATCAAAGGAAAGAAAATTAAAAACGAAGAAGCTCTTTACCATTAAAATGTGTAGTTAGGTGCAGATCTTGATGGTGCAGTTCACACATATTTACATTGATAAAAGGCTCATATCTCTAAAATTAAAATCTTTATTCCTTTTATTTTTAATGTCATTTAAAAGTTAATGGTAATAAAATAACAAAACCAACAATGGTCTTTGTTAATAACTACCTACAATTAAAGAAGAAAAAGAAGGGGAAAAAATTTTGGAAAAAGGGAAGAAATGTAATGTTTTATGGCGTAGAAATTTATACAGTAACTTCAAATCTTGCATGGTAAAACCCTAAATATTTTTACATATCTGGAGGTTTCTTACCCTCAAGTATTGCTGTTAGAAAAAGAAAGAAAAAAAAGTCTGCCACAACAATTTTTAGTTACTGTACATTACTCTCACTGTCAGTATTATATCTCATATTCAGCTTAACGACGCGACGTTTTAATTTCTCTCGCCCTCTGTTGACTATGCCACCAAGATCTTCACCTAGCTTCAGGCATAATAATGGTATCATGCTTGGTGTTTTGTCCTCTTTTTAACCTTTGATATTGTCCACAATTCAAATTAATACTGAAGTGTAATATAACATTTAAGGATTGTATATAGATGGCTTGTGTATCTCAAAATCTAAAAGAAAACTTCCAAAGTTTATGATGCCACCTGAAAGTTAACAGTCAGTAACAGCTACCTATGATAAAAATTTTCAGAACCCGTGACCATCAGATAAGAGAGAAATTAATTATTAAAATTAACATGGGCTCTTACGGGACTAAAACTTCAAAAAATCATAATTAAAAATCTAGTATGGTGACCCCCCAAAATTTTTACATTTTTGAAGATACCTAATCCTAATGTTTTACTGTACAAAATTTCAGATTTTTTTGTCTTTACAATTTTTTAGTCAAATCCCTCAGTAGCTGATTTCCCGCGTTAATCTAAGCTAATGATGAGTGCAGCACTCCTGAGCACCCAGTGTTCAGCAGGGCTGAGACCAGGGTTCAGGGGGATGGAGAACACGTGTCGTGACCTGTCGAAGTCGAGGTAGCAGGGACAGTTGTACATCTCTGCAAAATTAAAATCAGAATCTTGTTACACTCATTTGAAAATTAAATATACATGAAAATTTACAAAGTTGCAACATAATCAAATAATTGTCTTTGTAATATAGTTAAATAAAAAAATAATAATAAAAAAAGCATTGATAAAAAACATATGACAGAGTGATGAGCTTTAATACCTTGTGAGAGAAAATAATTTTTTTGATTTTCCCTTTTTATTTTATGAAATATTAGAGAAGATTGCATGTAACAATTTAAAGAAACCATGCAGTTATTTTGCATAAAAATTATCAATAAATAAATAAATATTAAGTTTGTGAGAGTTATGCAACAGTAACCTCTTGCAGTGTCATCATATTTATTATAACACAAAACTGAACTTTTCAATTTTATAATTTTAGGTATAGTAAATTTAAATACGTACTAACTACAGCTAACAGATTTGAAAGTCAATTTTACTTTTAAGAGTTCTTACAAGGTAATATGTAAGTTGGCGTAAAATACGCATAATAATAATTATTAAAAAAAAAAAATTAAAAAACAAAACAAAAAAAAACACTATAGATCTATGTATATTGTATTGCTGCTTTAAATTGAGATCAGGGGGCTGATTCTGTAACTTTGTTGCAAACCGATCGTTTTCAAAAACGATTCCGAGAATCGGTTTGTTGATTCCGAGACCAAAACGATTTGCGTAAACAATGAGATTCTGTAAGCAACTCGGAATGGTCTCGGAATTGTTGTTTACAAAACGATTTTGAAATTTGGCAACACCGCAAAATTTGAATTTTAGCGCGAATATTTTTGATTTTTTTTTCATGTATTGAATTTTAATGTTATTTTTTTTATTACTTATTCATTTTAATTAAAATTCCTTATCGTTAACTAATTTTCAACTAAAAATAAGTAAAGTTTATATAAAAATCCATGTTTTTTATAACTTTATTTTTTATTTAAGTATTAATTACTTGAATTTATTACAACTCTTTTAAATTTTGCTATTGCTAATTAATGGTCTATTTTTTAAAGAATATTGAGAATAATGCAGAGATATTGTTTTTGATTTTTTATTATAATATAATTTAATATTCTATCGAATAATTTTACCTCTATTTTTTGTTACTTATTATTATTCACTTTATTATCAATATGTGTAGTTCTATACGTATAGCTTCTGACTCTGTCTCTCTCTCTCTCCCTCTCCTATAATATAATGTACACTAACACAACTTCGTAAGTCGAAAGTATATATTAAAATTAGAAAAAGCAATTCGAGAAACATTATGAACTTTTTTAGGTCTAAAATTTTGTTTTCTTTTGTACTTCGTTAGGTTTCCTAAATTTTTGAAATATAAAATAATTGCTTGATATAATATTATATGTCATAATATAATATATTTAATATAGTATATAATATAATACTATCAGTCATGGAGTCGATACCGAAATTTTCGATACCGATACGATACCGATATTTTTAAATTTTCCCGATACCGATACCGATACGATACTGCTCAAAAAAATTTGTTCCGATACGATACCGATACGATACCGATATTTTCCGATACTTTTTCGATATTTTTGCTATATCTCATACAATAAATATTGCACTATAAATTTCTTTTTTTTTCCCCACCTTTGAGACATAAATTCAAAATTGGTATCATAAAATCCATGCATATTTTTGCCACATTTATTATTTATTTATTTATTTATTTATTTATTTATTTATTTATTTATTTATTTATTTATTTATTTATTCATTTATTTATTCATTTATTTACTTATTTACTCACTTATTTTTTTATTTTTTTCTAATGTTCGTTTGTTAAACTAAAATGACTAAAAAAATTATAGTAGATTTAAAAAATATATATATTTCATTCGTTTAATGAAATTATACGATTAGAATATCCTCTACTGTTTCCAAGCACTTTTGTTAATTATTTACAAATTAGCAATTTCTTTATTTCGTATAGAAGTAATTTTCAAATATTTAATAAATTTAATTTTTTTTCATGGTATTTTTTAAATTTGCTAAAGTAAACAGGTATCATTAGCTTTCGTATTTATTTTATTGGCTCAAATCATCCCCGCTAAACCAAAGGGGTTAAAGTCCAAAATTCCCCTCTGGTCGTAAAAATCCTTTGATTTTGTAAACTTTTTAAAAATTTAACCTTGTAAAAAATTTGTACAAAGACATTAACGGAAGTATGCTACATCTTTTGTAATGTGTAATGCATTGAATTTATATACAATTGCAGTGATTGAAAATGTCAATCATTGACTATATTTTATTGTGATTTCTACCGGCGCTTTAGTCATTAGGAGAGATCATAGATAGTACTGTACGACCACACGACGGAATTCTCAGAAACTTGGCGACAGTCGATCGCTCTTTTTTTTTTTTTTTTTTTTTTTTCATAAAAAGAAGAAAAAAGTTTTAACACCGTTTTCTTTATTTTTATTGTATGTAAAATAAAAAAAAATACTTTTTACCTGGTGGCTTTATAAAAAGTATAAAATAAAAATACTGTGCACGGCGCCCTACCCTGTTGTTATAGCACAATGAAAAATAAAGGAGTGAATTTTATTGTCCAAGTACGAAAGATAGATAATCAGTAATCACTAATGGAATGTTCTCGTTGCTTCATTTTTTTTTTTTTTTTTTTTTTTTGTATTTTTACTTTTATTTTATGAGAGAGCAAAAGTCTCAAAGTATCGAAAAAAAGTATCGAAATTCGACGATATTTTGCTGATATCGGTGACCGATACCGATATTCGATACTGAGTTTAAAAAAGGCCCCGATACGATACCGATACGATAAAAGTATCGGTATAGTATCGAATATCGTATCGCAGTCGATACCGATACTCCATGACTGAATACTATAATATAAAGCACAATAAAAAAAGTACCGCGGGTATAAAATTAATAAGCCCGATTGTCTTATAATTGTCTTATATATTTTTTTTTAATTTTGGCATATTATAACCCTGCAAAACTTTTGCTATTTAATTTACAAAACAAATTTTTTTCACCAAAAATTAAAATAGAAGTGGTTTAATTATATAATTACCAAATTATTAATTGAAAAAAAGGAAAAATAATAATCACAATCATAGAACTTTAAGTGTAGTTAAATATCGTAAGTATATAATGGGAATGTTGACTAAACTATAAGAAAATAATAACTGTTTTATTGTTTATTATATTTGATTATAATTAAAAAGATTATAGTGCTTTTATGGATAAAAATCGGTGTAATATAGCATAAATTCCGTCCGATATATTTTGTGTAATATAAAATATAACCACGCGCGATTACTCTATTTTTTAGACACACTTTTTTATGATTTCGGTCTAGTTATTTTTTGAAAGAATTTCTCATTACCAATATATATGTATGTACGTATATGTATGTATGTATATATATATATATATAATATTAATAATTAATGAAAAGATTAGAGACCTCACATGCAAAACAAAACCGCGTGTCTTTTAGAGTTAGCGAAACCCCTCGTACTGATGCAAAGTGATATAGAGACTTTTCATTTTTTAATTTTTTTTTCAATGTAAAATCTACAAAGGAAATATTATTTCAATAAAAATTATTCAATTTATTTGTCTAGCATCTAGGTTAAGCTGTTATTGCTTTACGGTGCGACTATCCCTTGTAAAAAAAAAAAGTTTAAATAACGGCCAAATATTGTGCCAAATTAGTTTATTCGGTATATTCAATGAAAACCCTTTACACCGAAAATTTTTATGTTTTTTACGGGTTGAAATTAAAATACCGAATATACTAATTTGGCACAATATTCAGTATTTTATTATACCTTTTAAAACTTTTTTTTTTTTTTTTTTTTTTTCAAGGGATTCTCATATGTTTAGGTTGATTAGTTTTTAGCTTGCTAACATCCAATTTTCAAACTGTTTAACTTCGCGTTAGTTTTTAGTACCGTACATAAAGGAAAATCATATTTAGAAAAATCAAAATAAACTTTATATTAATTATATAACCACGTGCGAGTAATTGTGCCGAGATATTAACACACAATTTAAAATAATAATAATAAGAAATAAGAAAAAATATACATAAATCATGTAATATCAGTAATACATGCGCAGTATTACATGGTACAATATAGTATTGTATTATAGCTTAATCATTGATTTAATCAATAATTTTAATACCGTTTGTAATTAGATGCACAATGCAATATCAATTGATAGAAAATTACAGTTGGTTTAAAAGAATAAAAATTGCCAAAAAAAAAAAAAAAAAAAAAAAAGGCACGGAGTTATTATAAAAATACAAAAAGCACCTCATCACATTTTGGTCACTGCATGCACACGTGCGTATTTTGTGCCCCATATCGCGATCTTGAATTAGTTGAGATAAATTTTAGTAAGCCTCTATTTTCTCCTAATTTTTTAAATAAAAAATATGATTGACGTTGGTTTCATCATGTGCTATATTAATTAAAGAAAATGTTTTTAAAAAACACGAAGTCACTCGATCCTAATTTTTTCATATATATATATATATATATTTTTCTTTAATGGGACGTAATTAATTTTATTTTTTTTCTTTTAAATCGATTCCTTCATGACTTTTTTCATAATGCAATATATATCAATCGAAAGGAAATTAAATGGGGATTACTTAAATTAAAAAAAATATTATAACGGTGATAAATAAAAAATGAGAGAAGCACTTCATCAAATTTTGGTCTCATCATTGTTATGCGTATTTTTCACCCTATTTCATGATCTCGATCTAATTATTATAAATAAGCAAACATAATTGCATCATATTTTTTTTTCTAAAAAAAACTGGTTGACGTTGGTTTCATTGCGCTAGATCAATTAGGGAAAAAGTTTTAAAAAAAAAGCTCAAAGTTACGTGATCATTATGCAATACGTAAGTATTTACGATCAAAAGTGACTTCGAGTATTTTTTTTTTTTTTTGAACTTTTTCCCTAATTGAGCTAGTGCGATAAAACCAACGCCAATCTTATTTTTTATGAAAAAAATTAGAATGAAAGTAGGTTTACTCATTTATCTCACTTAGCTCGAGATCATATAATATATGAGATGTAGGGCGCAAAATGTGTGAAAAAATTATGTGACCAAAATGTGACGAGGCGCGTCTTGTATTTTTCAATTATCTCCGTAATTTAAGATTTTTTTTAATGAAATTAATATTTTAGTAATCTCCATTAAATTTACAAATCGATTGGTATATTGCATTGTGTGATTAGGAAAAAAGGCATCGAAAAAATTGATATAAATTACAATCTTTCGTCCATATTTTAGAAAAACAAAATAATATGCAAATTTTACGATCACGTGACTACGAGTATTTTTTTGAGCTTTTTCCCTAATTGAGCTAGCGCAATAAAACCAACGCCAATCTTATTTTTTTATGAAAAAAATTAGGATGGAAGTAGGTTTACTCATTTATCTTAATTAGATCGGGATCATGAAATAGGGCGCAAAATACGTGTAAACACGATGTGACCAAAATGTGACGAGGTGCGTCTAGTATTTTTTATATATCTCCGTAATTTTAAAATATTTCAAGATGAAATTATTATATTAGTAATCCTCATTAAATTTCCTATCGATTGATATATTGCATCGTGTGATTAATAATAAAAATTATTGAAAAAATTAAATAACAAAAAAAGCTTGCTTCCCATATTTAAGAAAAACAAAATAATATACAAATATTACGATCACGTGACTTCGAGTATTTTTTTGAGCTTTTTTTCTAATTGAGCTAGCGCGATGAAACCAACGCCAATCTTATTTTTTTATGAAAAAAATTAAGATGAAAGTAGGTTTACTCATTTATCTCAATTAGATCGGGATCATGAAATAGGGCGCAAAATACGTGTAAACACGATGTGACCAAAATGTGACGAGGTGCGTCTAGTTTTTTTAATTTATCTTTGCAATTTTAAAACTTTTCCTAATGAATTTATAATATTAGTAATCCCCATTAAATTTCCTATCGATTGATATATTGAAATGTGTGATTAATAAAAAACATAATGGAAAAAAACGTATAAAAAAATAAGCTTGCTTCCCATATTTAAGAAAATCAATAAATACGACTCGCAAAATGTTCGCATTTTGAGTGTGAGCAAAAATTTTACGTTTCACGCCTTTATATGTATTTCTGTGACTCAAATTCATAAAATTAGAGCTCATAAAATGTTTAAAAGTAATTTTAAAATCCTAAAACATTTTTTTATACACTAATTAAAAAGATATTAACGAAATAAAACGAGTCTCGTTTTCATTCCGAGTGGTCTACACCACTCGTTTTCATTCCGATCGTTTTGGTTTGTTGATTCCGAGAATCGAAATGAAAAAAAGTTACAGAATCGCTCTGTTTGTTGATTCCGATCGGAATCAACAATAACGATCGTTTTCAAAAACGATTTGTTGAAAACCGGCTTACAGAATCAGCCCCCAGGACATAAAATGTTGATTTTTTATTGTTTTAATTATAATGCGAGATACTATTAAGAAAAGATCAAGAAAATGCCGTGCTCCGTTCTTCAACATATTCTGTGGCAATTATCCTTAAAAAACTTATATTGTTCATCATTCCTATATTTGTATAAAATCAATATAAAAAAATTCATGTCATAAATATAAACCAAAAGAAAAAAAAAACTTTCAATAAATTAAATCTCGCATTATAATTAAAACAATAAAAAATCAAAAATATTTTATGTTCTGATCTCAATGTAAAGCAGCAATATATGACAGAAAATATTAAGAAAAAACTAAACCGTACCTTACCCTTGAACTTTTATTTGATTCCTATATGGTCCAAACAGGTTTAGGGTAGAATGAAACAAACCGCAATTATTTTTTGAAAATATTCAAAATTCCCGGAAAAACCCGTAATTCAAAATTTAGCCATATCACGTAGGTAACCTTAAAAATGACCGTAACCCAAGAAAACGTGATGTGATGGGTTAAATATTTTTATGGTATCATACACCCCTAATGTTGACCTTTCTACAGAGGTCATGACCTTTGACCTTCAATGTCTGTAGAGGTCAAATATTTACATATTTAAATTAAAAACCCCTTATCAGGTAGCATCGCACCTTGGATTTTTATGATTTTTGGTATGGACATAAAGTAACATATGATCAACTTGTGTATCAAATTTAAACTTGGGTTCTCTGTAACTTTCAAAATGGCGGCTTCCGAAAGTTACGTAGATCTGCAAATTTGCGTGTTTAAGCGCGTAAACTGTGAATTAAAGTTACGTCATCGATGGTAAAACTCATTTAAATTTTTTTTTTAGTCAACTACTAATTAGATTACCTAAATATAACCGTCCCCTTCCTCCTCCCCCCCCCCCCCTTTCTTATTTTTATTTATTTTTTATTATTACAGTATTACGCTATTACATGACAATCTGAAGGTATTTTACTTTGGATTGTAAACTTGACCAAGATTAAAATTTTCCACCCTTCAAACATTCGTGCTCAATTGTTAAAAGTAAAAATATATATAAAAAAAGGACAATAAAGGATAAAAAAATTAGTTATTTTTATTCCTTATTTTAATTTATATAAAAATATAAAATGTGGAATAAATTTTTCACATTTTTAAAAATAATATAATATATTAAATTTTCATATTCTCAATTCATTCTCTCAATTCTTCTTCAGTTTTTCTCAATTTTTTATTACCCTCTTTTTTTCTTCTTTTTTTTTTTCTTTTTTTTTTCCTTCTTCCTACCACATATATAATTAAACCATATTAAAGTATTTTTAAAAGCTTCGTACTGTACTGTACACTCTTACTGCAGTCATTTACTTTAATCAGAAAGTCAAAATAATGATTAAAAAATAATAAGTATTACTTCTTTTTTTTTCTTCGTCTCTCTTTTTTTTTTTTTTTTTTTAATTATTTTATCTTTTGTTATATTATTTTAAAATTAAGCACGAATGTTTGAAGGGTGGAAAATTTTAATCTTGGTCAAGTTTACAATCCAAAGTAAAATACCTTCAGATTGTCATGTAATAGCGTAATACTGTAATAATAAAAAATAAATAAAAATAAGAAAGGGGGGGGGGAGGAGGAAGGGGACGGTTATATTTAGGTAATCTAATTAGTAGTTGACTAAAAAAAAAATTTAAATGAGTTTTACCATCGATGACGTAACTTTAATTCACAGTTTACGCGCTTAAACACGCAAATTTGCAGATCTACGTAACTTTCGGAAGCCGCCATTTTGAAAGTTACAGAGAACCCAAGTTTAAATTTGATACACAAGTTGATCATATGTTACTTTATGTCCATACCAAAAATCATAAAAATCCAAGGTGCGATGCTACCTGATAAGGGGTTTTTAATTTAAATATGTAAATATTTGACCTCTACAGACATTGAAGGTCAAAGGTCATGACCTCTGTAGAAAGGTCAACATTAGGGGTGTATGATACCATAAAAATATTTAACCCATCACATCACGTTTTCTTGGGTTACGGTCATTTTTAAGGTTACCTACGTGATATGGCTAAATTTTGAATTACGGGTTTTTCCGGGAATTTTGAATATTTTCAAAAAATAATTGCGGTTTGTTTCATTCTACCCTAAACCTGTTTGGACCATATAGGAATCAAATAAAAGTTCAAGGGTAAGGTACGGTTTAGTTTTTTCTTAATATTTTTCATCATATACAATATACATAGATCTATTTTATTAAGTTGATGTTTTTTTTTTTTTTTTTTTTTTTATAATTATTATTATGCGTAATAATAAAATAGTATAGTTGAAATAAGTATGCTATTTTTTTTTCTTCAAAATACCTTCAAAGTAGGTATTATCCGGCAGATGTGCTGGTCTTACGTAGATATCAGGCATCGAGCTGATTGTCGTCATAGGTTTAATTTCTGTCAAGTAACCACCCTCGTCGTTCCAAGCGGCTCCCTCAAGTTTCACGCCCGTCATAATGCACCCCTCCTGTATATAATCACAGCAAAATAGTACATTTCTATTTTAACTCCCTATTATTTTATTATCTATTATCTATTATTTTTATTTTTTATCATAAAAATTGCATTAAAATTTGGCGCGATGATTTGAGTGGTAAAATGTTCAATTTCAATAAGTTTATTGTTGGACATATATACCTGAAGATTGACAGCGGTCTCTAACTGTTCGTTCTGTTTAGCAATGGTGAAGTTCCACGTCATCGTGTCCAGCTCTATTAAATGTGTGGATTTTGTCTGTAATAAATATTAAATTGTTAAAAAAATATATAGCAGAAATTTTTGAAAAGAAAGACATAATATATATATATATATATACATATATATATATATATATATATATATATATATATATATATATATATATATATATATACACACACAGTATATAATGTATTGTATAATATGCTGTAAATTTACGCAAAAATGTTATTATACATACATACATATATATACAGATATATATACATATATATATATATATATATATATATATATATATATATATATATATATATATATATATATATATAATTTAAATTATAACTCAATTAAATTATTTTTAAAAATATATAATATACTATTGAACTTAATAAAGTAAAATTATCTGACTGTATGATTAAATTTAAAAATTATGAGCCAATATTAAAAAAGGTAGAAAAACATAATAATCTGAGATAGTTTAAGGGGGTAGGTGACCGACTGATATCTCGCAAACTAGACGGTCGCGAATTATAATATAAACACAAAATAAAGAAGAAATGGTACTTAAAATGTTTTGTTACGTCAAACATGTGAAAACGATAAAATATTTTTAGTTATTCCTCTATCAAGATAACATGTAAATGTGGAAATTCAAATTTTAGGGTCAAATTTGAGTCAAATTACATTTTTTTTTTTTTTTTTTAATTTTCTCGATTTTATTTAAAAATTATAGTTTTTGTTTTGCTGGAAATAAATAGTGTACAAAAAAGTTATTGTGAAAATATAGTTCTTCTTTTAGCGATTCAAGTCGGTCACCCTCGCGTCTACGTTAAATGTTAAATGTATATATTATAGAGTATGTACGACACAGTATATTTATTATATTTTATATTATTGTATTATACACCAACTGGTAATATATTAACAAGGTCAGGATTACTTGTGACGCATGCAGCCTCGCAAGTGCAGGTGCATCACATCGTTATCTGTCATCTGTCCACTGCCCGTGCATCACCGACATCACCCTCATTATTGTACCCAATCTCCGTCATCCAAGTAAGAGACAAGATCGTTATCATGATGCACATATGCCAGCCAGGGTAAACATTAACATGTTTTGATATCCGACATTTTCATTTTTAGAGTTCTCTCGGCCGTGCATCATTATCACATCAGTTATATATTTATTTTAAATCTTTTTTTTTTTTTTTTTTTTTTTGGTAATTATAGTTTTTATTTATTTGCAATGTGCACTCAACAATCTGCTTACACTTTTCAATCATAATTAATGAAGTATTTACATAATATAATTATTACATATACTTAATGCCTATTAGACCCCCTGCACATCCTTGCATCACCATATTTGTGGTGCCTAATGCATTGTCCAGCATAGGGGAAACATCATTTCTCCTAACTTTTCAAATAAAAAAAGTTTATTTCAACTGAATGAAATTTTCTCATATTCTTCGCGCTTATTAGGAGCTTTAAATAAGGCTTTGATTGAGCTTTGAAGCTTCTTTTGCTATTAAAAATATAAAAATGACATTTTTCCTATGCTGGCCTATGTATTCCTAATCAACAAAATCGCGGCTCTTAAATATGAGTGCGACCGATCTATATGATTAAAATGTTTTACTAGTATTCTAATATTTATTTATTTTTTATTATTATTTTTTTTTTCTATTTTTTACCAACGTACTTAATTCAATCAGAAGTAAAATTGAACCTATAATACATCAAAAAAAAATTGCCAAAACTAATTTTCTCTCCATTTTATTTTTTTAGTAAGTTAAATTTAAAAGTAAAATTTAGCAGTGTCAAAAATTGAAATTTAAAAACATAAAACTGACCTGCAAGAGAGCTGAGAGGAAAGCAAAGGGTGAATGTAAAATTGCCAAGTTGATTGCAACTTCCGGTTTCCAGTCTCTCAAAAGTTGCATGCATTGAGAAAAATTGCGACTCCAGCGTTCTAGATCTTGATTTGGGTGCACTGAAAAATTGATATTATATTAAAAATAAACACAAAAAAGCTTCATACAAAATAAATAAATAAATAAAAATCTTAATACATAAAAAATGTTTCAGTAAACATTTATTCAATTTAATTTATCCTTATGATTTGATTACTTAAAGGCGTATAGAACACCTTCAACAAAAAACATGTCTAATATCCTAACATACCTGAATATCAACTTTGATTTGGCCGGATTCATTAATTTCTAATTTATTTTCCATTCAGGAAATGCGGCAGATGCGAGTTTATGATGTCATAGCTTGCCTGTTTCCACGCGCGTGGAATAGTGAGCTGTGACGTCATAATACCGCATCTGCCAGTTTGTGAATAGAAAATAAATTAAAAATCAATGACTCCGGCCAAATCAACGTTGGTATTTAGGATGTTACGATATTTGACATGTTTTTTGTTCAAGATGTTCTACGCCTTTAATGTTGATCTTACTTGCAGTCCAGGCTGGCGGCACTTGGTTGTCACTGAAATGTGCAAGCGTCACTCCCAAGTGCTCTGACCACGTCAGTTTTCCTTGCAATCCACGTCTCAGCTCCTCACAACTCATCTGAACTCTCTTGATAACCTTGTTGTAATAAGCAGCCTGGATATCGGAAAATTCAATCACAATTATTACTATTTACTATTATATATACATAGTAGCTACATAAAAGCTATCAAGCTACAGCTAATAATAGTATACATGCATGATAGATAGAGATTTGATTTTATTGTAAAAATTTCAGTTCTGAAGACTTGCAAAAGTAGTGAGGAAATAGAAAATATAAACAAATAAGTGCTCTAGCAGATAACTTTGTGTTCTGTCTCAATTTAACATACTTTCTTATGAGGTAACGAAGCAGCTATAACTCAAGTTTAAGAATTATTTCTCGGAGCTGGAAAATTTTCACTGCGAAGCTTTCTGAGCCTCAAAGTTTTTTTTTTTTTTTTTTTTTTTTTCCCCAGCATTTTAATAAATTTTGTTCCACAACTTAATTACTGTGAGTTATTTTATTTAATTGATTTTTCTTCTTGTAGCTTCAAGCAGAAGGTCCACTTTTTTTTTTTTTTTTTTTTTTTTTTCAAATTGTGAAGCAAAAAGCCTATACCAAACGTAACTGACTATTTATCTTTAAATTTTGGTGTCTATGATAATTTTGTGTTATAAATGCAACAGACGCTATATATACACATAGAAAAATTTACCTCATGTGTAAATGCAATCTTCATCGATCGTTTCATGTCTAAGTTATTAAAATAACTTTCATCCAGTAACTCAGGTAACTCTTTCAATATTTTATTGCACCTTTGTAGAACCTAAATTAAAAAACATCATTAATATATTTTTTAAAACTAATATCTTCATTCTAACTATAAATTTATTAATTCTTCAATATGCCAAGAAATTTGAGCCCTATATAACTTTAAGTGCAATTCTTTGGTCAGTCTTTGACGTCATAAAAAATAGCAATTAATTCTGTCTTTGTTATGATTACGTCAAATCATTAAAAAAAATTGCGTGGAAAAAACTAGACTGGCTCAAAAATTTGCGTAAAATTAAAATGTGCACCCACAAATATTGAAATTATTTTTTACTCATATTAGTTAGGACACAAATACGAATATGCAACCGTTAAATAAGATATGATATAAATATCGTCAGAAGTCAAATTACCTTTTCCAGAGTTGTCAGATCGAGAGTATTAATTGCATGCTGAGGTTTGTACAATCTAGCCAGAGATTGCAGAAAATCTGCACTCTCCTCTGCAAACACAAGCAACGCTGAGTTGACGTTGAGACCGTAACTTTCTGCGTGTAGTGTGTCTGGGAGAGTAGCTGACGTGAAGGCCTCGTGCCTCTCGTCCACCGAGGTCACGTTAGAGCTCTCAACACTGGAGCACGTGCGAGTGAGTCAACATGTTAGCAATACAATAATATAAACAATAGCAGTGAGTCAACATGTTTGCAATATAAACATATTAATTTAGTAGCTGACGTGGAGGCCTCGTGCCTCTCGTCTACTGAGGTCACATTGGAGCTCTCAACACTGTAGCACGTGCGAGTGAGTCAACATGTTAGCAATACAATATAAACGCCTATGCAAAATTTTGTAATAAAAAACCTTTGAAGTTTTACTTTAAGTTAGAAAAAAAGGCCAAAAATGACCAAAAAAAAAACTATTCAAGGATGTTATCTTTAAGTCACGTTAAAACGATGCAATATATATTATATTCAATGTGCAATAAAGTTAATAAATTTCTATTTACCAACCATTCATGCAATCAAATTTATTGCATACAGCAAATATTGAGCCATGAAAGTAGTTTGAATTTCGAATGTCTGTAAAACACATCATATCACAGAGCCATGCATGAAAGTATGTGGGGGAAAAAAATGAAGTTATGCAACCTGTTGAGCATATCCTCTCAACTGGTTGCATTGAACAGGCGTCAATATTTAAAACAATTACGGGATGTGCTTTTGAACTAATATTTGAAACGTAATACAAAATTTTATTTGATTACACCTGATGTATTTAAATGTAGCATTATATTTGAATTAAAAACTGCATATAAATTATGCATTATGATGCATTATTTCAGCAGAGTACAAATTGAAATGACATCAACTATGTACCTTATAACAGCAGACGGATTAATCAACGTTTGTTCCGTGAATACGTGGTTAGCGAGAAGTGATAAGAGTCGTTGATCCCACGGACTGGTGAAGCGTCCAGTGTAGGCAAGATCGACCACCAGTTGAGTCTTAGTCACCTCTGGAGCGATCGTACTTGAGGCAAAGTTCCATAACTTGCAGCACACCTTAACAAAGAAATAAAAACTTTTATTTACAGCCAGTTCAGAGTCAACGTACACAAATAATATTTTTAGCCTTAGGGGATTATTTGACAATGAAGAAGACATAAATTTTTTAGGAGAAATTTTTATTTCATTTTCTAAAAGAGGATGAAATCGTAATTCAAAATTCAACTTCAAAATTTCTTTATTCATTTCTTTTATCCAACATTCATAAAACAGTTAAATGCATTAGTTTAGGTTATTGCCACAAAATGAGACAATTTAGAAATTATTCTCAATAAAATTTACACGTACAAAAAACAACAACAACAAAAAAACGACATTTATGTATAAAATTACAGTTTGTATTTAAGTTGTGTCATGAGTAATGTTGCTTATTTAATAAGAAATTTTTAAGTTCTTTTTGGAATGCTATTAAATTATTTTGTTTTCTCATATCCAATCGTTCGTTAAAGGCGTAGAACTAGAACACCTTGAACAAAAAAGTTGTGTAATATCCTAACAATCCTGAATAATCAACGTTGATTTGTCCGGAGTCATTGATTTCTAATTTATTTTCCATTCAAAAAATGGCACGAGCGGTCAATGATGTCTGGTCCACGCGCGCGTAAAACAAGCAAGCTGTGACGTCAATGACCGCTCGAGCCATTTTGTGAATGGAAAATAAATTAGAAATCAATGACTCCGGCAAAATTAAACGTTGACTTTTAGGTTTGTTAGGATATTACACAACTTTTTTGTTCAAGGTGTTCTACGCCTTTAAGCAAATTTCTTGTTACATTTTATAATATAAGATTGAGAAAATGTGAAATAATAATTAGAGCAATATATAATTCTTACTGAGAAGTCCGTGTCACTGAAGTTGTAAGCATGATTCCAGCCCAGACTCTTGAATCTCTTGCGCTCCAGTATGATGGCATGCAGCAGCGTGAACTGCCACAACACCTGGCTACTTTCTTGTCTCTCGGACACCTGAGGCATCAGCCGCTTCATCAGCCAGCGAAGTCCCTATACAGTAAAATTTGTGTAGCAAACAATCATAATAATTGTCCTGATAATAATTTAATAATGTCTTTAATAATTTTGATATGGTGTACAGTACCTTTGGCCGCTCAATAGATATTTTATCACAATTTTGAACAATTTCATGAGAAAAGTCACATCCAGGTTCAGAACTCAGCCATAATCTGCAAAACAATAATTAAAAAATTAATTAAAAATTTGCCCTGACATAATTGAGTATAATAAAACTATACTAAACTTTTTTTCTTTTGCACACGGATAAAAATAATTACGTAATAATTATGCTAGCTCATTTTCAGCACAATTTGTTCAATACAGCAAAATTTATGCTATACTGCACAATTACTAAGATACACGCAAGGCTTATACACATACAGTTCGCGCCACCTAAGGATGTGACCAATGAGAGAGCATCTAAAAACTCTCCATTTAGTTAACATTACCCCACCTCCCAGTGACCTGGAGCGCTTGAGTGTCTATTGGCTCTTGGCTCGATTTCGATTAATCGCAAACAGCCTTAGGTGGCACGGACTGTAGTATAAAACTTGGATAAACGAAATAAAAATTATGATGGATAGCATAATTATTAATAATTTTCTTGCTTTCAGTATTATTTATGCTATGACATAAATGCAGTATAAGTTATGTAATTTATTGTTTCCGAGCAAATAAATAAAACAATGTTACCTAAATTTTTGGTGATTTGTAGTATTATTGAAAACTGTTTCCAATTTGGAGAGTTGTGACGGAGAGAAAGTGCGCTCAGTTATGTAAATCCATTCACCATCAGACGCTGCATGTTCCAGAGAACTAAAATATTTATGCAAATAAAATAACATTTACTTCATTATTATTCTTATTGATTTAGAATTAATTTAATTGACCCAGACAATTCATATTAACAATAAAATATTGCACATACTGGTTGTGTAATTAAATTGTTCACATAAAAATGCACAAATATTAAAATAAGATATGAGACAGTTACAAATGCGTCAATAGTTTTTATTACTGGTCATGATTTACATTCAAATTAAAGATTGAACTTTTAGGTAAACATAATGTTTGTACTTGCAAAAATGGCAAGTACTTTACTTGCACCACGTGAGTTTGTTTTATGTTTTAGCCTTCATCCCATATACTCGGAGAACAATTTGTGTATAAATACGCTGTAGATCGTGGAGCAGAAAGTATTACTATATATACATAAAACGTGCAAATTATACCTGAGTATCGGAGTTCTTATTATAATCTATCTCATCAATTATTATAATTTTTAATAAGGGACTGAATAAGAGTTAACTACGTTTTCTCAACTATGCTCAACAGTGAAGCTACTTTTCACCATTAAAAAAAAAAAAAAAAAATCTCCGGTGAGGTCACTATTTTATGTATGTAATATATTCAATTATACAATATACAATGCAATATATAATTATAGTAAACTGTAATAAATGTATAAAAACAAAACATCATGTTGTATATGGTATGCCATGTTGAATAACTCAATAACATGGGTGGCATAGGACAAAAAATCATTTTGCCAGTTTAAAAGTACTGCCTTACTCAAAATAACAAATGATATTATGACTGCATTTGAAACTAAGGAGTACACTATATTGCTTCTTTTGGACTTCTCTAAAGCTTTTGATTCGGTGGTCCCTGAAATTTTATTATCTAAATTGAAAAGCATGAATTTCTCTGATTCTTGTATAGCCTGGTTTAAATCTTATTTAAGTGATAGAAGCCAAAAAGTGTTGGGTAATAATAAAAATATTTCAGAACCTATCAATGTGTGTAGTTTACCTCAAGGCAGTTCCCTGTCACCGCTACTTTTTGCCCTTTACGCTTACGACATACCTGACTGTTTAAAACATTGTAAATGCCATATGTATGCTGATGATACTCAAATTTATATTAAAACAACTCTAAATAGTATTAATGATGCTATTAACAAAATTAATAATGATCTTGCCGCAATATTTACATGGTCTATTATGCATGGTTTACAGCTCAATGCTAGCAAAACGCAAGCAATAATTTTTGGGACCAAGGGTATGATGAAAAAACTTGCGGAAATTGAGGTTAGCTATCCTGTATTAAATGGTATAAATATTGAATTCTCACACAATGTTAAGAATTTGGGTATTTTTATGGATAGTACATTGTCCTGGAACAGACAAATTGTCTCAGTTTCGCAGAAGGTGTATGGTGCTTTAAACCAGCTGTATAAATTTAGACGTGATACTCCTCTTAATACAAGAATTAAGCTTGTAAACTCATTGGTTATCCCTCATTTTGACTATTGTGATGTGGTCTTTTGTAATGTTACCTGTGAAAATGAAGCTAAACTTGACAAACTTCTCAATGCATGTGTTCGTTATGTTTTTAATTTAAGGAAATTTGATCACGTGTCTGACTATTATAAACAACTAAATTGGATGCGCATAGGTGAGCGCAGAGAATTTAATTTAATCTGTTTTGTTTATAAAATATTACGTACATGTCAACCTAATTATCTTAAGCGCATGTTTACTTTAATGAGCTCAGTACATTCACGCAACACTAGATCACATGAGTTTTATTTGCAAATGCCAAATTCTAAGGTTGAATCTTTCACTTCCAAAGGTACAAGATTATGGAACAAACTAACTGGTGAATTATGTTGCAAAAATACTTATAAATCTTTTAAATTAGAGCTCTCAAAAATGTTCCTTTAATCTATCTTTTCCCGTTACAATATCTTATTTATAATTATGCATAATATGTGTTATTGTTTTTCTGAAACTGTTTAATTGATTTAAAAAGGTATATATTATATATTATATTGTTATTTGATGAAACATTAAATTTTGTTATTTTTTAATTTACTAAGTATTATCTTGCAAATATAATTTAAAAATGGTATGTCTCAATACGCTTAATCTTATAAATGGTATATTTTGTGTTTTTGTTTTACTGCTGTCCATTGTTGGTTCAGTGATAGGGCCTGTGTTTTGCCCTGACTGCACCTTTTGCCTATTTTGCAATAAAGATTATATTTATTTATTTATTTATTTATTTATTTAAAAACACTATGCAATATTTTTGAGAGCATTGATGCTGTAAATATGTTGAATTAGTATCTCAAGTATGTGAGAAAAATAGCAATAACAAAAAATTGACCAATTTACCAAAGAAACTTGGCTTAAATGAAGTTTGTCCTATGCTGAGCAATGTTATGCACTACTCCAGTATGGCCTCCAAGCGCAATAAATATGACGTCATCCGCATACACCCTATAGAAGCACAAATCTACGTTGGAAAGTACAATTTGTTAATTTTATTTATTCCTTGTAAATTATATAATTTCGTACCTGTTGGTATCCAAGTCCAGTGACATGACCTTCAACTTATGACCCGAGGCTAGAGCAAGTTGCTCCAGACCACCCTGAAGGTCAACTCCGTGACCTGGTAACAACAGGATGGTGCGCGCAGGTCGCTCAAGTATTTTAGCAAGGTCCAGTTCCAAGTGCGCACAGAACTCTGGCCCGAGGTGTGAGATGATGAAACTGGTCATGCAGATCGTAAGTCTCTCGGGACGAAGAGAAACTATTGCCAGTAAGCGCTGCAGACCGTCATAGGCCTCCACTTCACCTGGACATGGCAAAAATATAACAACAGATGAGTCAAGTCAAAATAAGTTCAAAATTTTGGCTGCGTGTTGGAATTACAGGTGAAACTATATATAACCAGTGTTACATTTTTCAGCACTTTTTAATAAGTCTTTTATTTTCCATTTATCTTGTATTTTATCTTGCATTTTGTTTATTTCTAGAGAAAAATGTTCTTAAACCAATTAGCTTTTGAATATTAAATAAAAAAAATATTTAAATAATAAACAAATACTCGTGAGAAATTGAATAAAATTTTAACGAACATTAAATTTGTCGGTATGCTTGGAGAATTAAAATAAATTAATTGCGGGCGTTAATACAGATACAGAAATAATTTACTTAACTTTTTTTTTTAATATGATATATATTTACTCTACTCTTTAATGAGTGCTAGCGAATTACTGCTTTGACGAAACAATTAAAATATATAAGTAATTGTTGTGACTCACCAATGAGCGGTAAACACTCAGGCTGAGAGCTGGAGTACCACTCACGCCAAGCATCGTTGTTTTCTGACAAACTCTCCGTAAGCAAACTGAAACTTGGGTGCAACGTCTTCAAAGACGTGACATTTTGCCACACAAAGTCAGGTATCCAATCTAAAACCAAAATAGTTAACAATTTCATTGTTATAAAAATAACTTTATCAAGACATTGTGAGGGCTTGACAACCCTGTTTGCAACACAACCGTACTGACAGCCTGAATATATTATTTCTACTAACTACCAACTCACCAGAGCATTTGTTTCCAATCACAGGCTTTTGCCACTTTCTAGTTTTCTCCATTTTAATCTCATTACACAGGAATTTTATGTAAGACATGGAAATCTCCTGTCCTTCAGTTTCCAGTATTTTCACACATAAGATGAAGGAGAAAGGCAGCCTGTGGTTTTCATATAAGGATTGGCTTGTTAACCTGCAATATAACACATTGCCAAGTACATTAAAATTAGCGTAGAAAATTTAATTTCCAAATTTATTACATAAATATTACAATAAGATTATTAGATCTCCTCTCCCAAATCGTTTTTATTTGTCGCTTATCGAACAGTTGATTTTGCCTTAATTATTATCAATTTCATCAAGTTAAATTTTAAAAATACAAAAAATATGTATATATATATTCTTATGATGATGTATACGATATTATATATAAAAAAATTGGTTCCTGAAATATTTAGTTTAACCATAACGAACTTGCTCACTTGTAAAAGTTAAGTGTGTGCAGATTGTTGAGTGTCGCGATTCTCTCTGCAATTTGTTGTGTGCGAGGACTCTCTGCCACACTGTCTGCAAACTGAGCCAGGTACACGTCCAGTGAGAACTCATAGATCGGGTCCAGCAGTCTCAGTTGTTGTAGAACTGAGTACAGGGCAGCGGCACGTGTCGCGCACGTCAAGTAACTCTAGCAAAACACATGTTAGACAATAAAGTTAAGTAAAAATTATTTTGTAATTCTGTATACTTGATATTATTATAGTTATAATAATATGATCAAAATTGAATTAAAGCAATACATTGAATATCATTAAAAAAAAACAAAAAAACAAAAAAAGGGGTGAGACGTATAGAAAAATTTTTAATTACGTTATATATATATATATATATATATATATATATATATATATATATATATATATATATATATATATATATATATATATATATATATATATATATATATATATATATATATATATATATATAGAGAATAAATTCATTTTTTAAGACAGAAGAATTTTTTACTTTTAAATATAAACTTTACAACTCCATGACTAATATGATTGCATGGTATGAGAGAGAGAGAGAGAGAGAAAGAGAGAGAGAGAGAGAGAGAGAGAGAGAGAGAGAGAGAGAGAGAGAGAGAGAGAGACGACATGTGAGGGTACTCCGCTTCTTCATGTTTGGTGGTTGGTATAATAATCGATATTATAAAATTGTAATGTATATAATGATCACTTTACTATATTATATTATTTATATCGAGTCAGTGTATTTTTATTATTATTATTTTTGTTTTCTTAGACTTTTTTTAATTTGAAAGTCAGCAGCTAAAAAAAAAAACTAAGATTATTGTTGTATTAATTATTTAAGTTTTATGATTGCGTCATTTTTATATATTATAGCAGCCACATAACAATAAAAAACGAGCACACACACAAAAAGTAAACAAACTATGGTTTAAGTTCCGATCATAGGCTACCTTAAATAAAAGTTAAAAGTTCAGAGCGATTTGATAGTGGCTCAATTTACATAATGATTTATTGACAATTGGCTTGCTTGTTGTGACAATCTCGCGCTACCTGAGTTAATTGTAATTAATTCACCTCTCTCTGCGCTCTTATCTCAAGTTCCATCTCTTCATACGAAGCCAGACGTTGAGTCGCCTTGATGGTAGCAGCTTTGTTTTGTTCCAGGCTGTCCATCACAGCCTCCTGGTCCAGCAGAGATCCAGGAGTCTGCAGGAGAATCCTAGGGGTAAATAAAAACACTTACATATTTTAAATGTAATAAAATAACAATTAAATTGATGTTTAAAGCCCTTGTCAACTTCCTTTTTTATCATTTAGAACACTAGGCTGATAATTACCATACCTTAATATATCCATGGATTAGACACCAACACGTTGATTTTGTATTTATTTTCTTTTTATGTGGTTATATCACGTATCTGACGTCACAATCTACCACCGCCAATCACAGTCACCGCTCTGGTCACGTGATAAATTTAAGCTCCTCCCTCAAGTTCTTTACCCCTATCACGACCCCATCGGTACATTGTGACGTCAGATACGTGATGTAACCGCAAAAAGGAAAAAAAAATACAAAATCAACATGTTGGTGTGTCTAATTCATGGATAATAAGGTATTATAATTATCAATCTAGTATTCTAAATGGTAAAAAAGTGAGTTGACAAGGCGGCTTTAAGTCTTGTAAATTACTAACTTTAAAATATCTTGTTCCAGACTTTGCAATGTACGATATCCAGACAAAATGTTATTAGACAGAGATATCTTATTTTCTTCCAACACAGGCTTGTCATTTTTAATCACAATTCCTAGTAGTGTGTCTTCTAAACCTAAAAACAAAATATTATATTCAAAATAATGATAAAATCTGCATAATATGTTCGAGAGATGATCTTTACTGGATCTCAAGGTTCATATATAAGAGGTTAGATGCTCCGGGAAATGTTTTGGCCAAGGTCACGCAGCTTAAAGGAATTCACTAAAGACGTCCTATCACCACTTGGAATTTTGTTCACCTTATCTGTGAGGTAATTGGTGAACGCCATCGTATTGGCTCAGAACAAAGTACAATCCATCGCAAAATGAAATACTATGCTATGCTACCTTATGTCAAAATTGTCACACTATAACAATAAGTACCTGTTTTTTGTATTGCGAAGTCAATAATGTTGATTTTCGATGAAAATTCAGCCCCAAAGTCCATGTAATAAAATGGTGTTGTAAAAATAAGTTTGAATCCAGTATGATAAGAAATATTTTTGCCATTGAAAGTTATTGACGACGTCTCGTTATCTATGGGGCAAAAAAACAGTTTAAAAATATTGTATTAAATTCATAATTTTAAATATTTGAAATTTTATGTTAAAATAATTCGTAATTGCATATTTAACTTTAAAATCGGAAGGTGCTGTGGGACTTTTTTTTATTTATTATTATTTTTGTTCTAATTTAAAAAAAAAAATTATTTTTAAACATTTCTATATAATAATATAAATTTGTTGGAAAATCCGCCTGGCCTAAATGTTTATTACAAATCAAATATGCTCTATATTGCAAAAACATTTTTACTTATAATAATAAAAATATATCTGAAAAAAATATATTTTACCATTGAAAGTGGCTTGTCTGTGCAATAAGGGATGCAAAGCCGGATTTAGGTAGTTCTTGACTTTTTCTATTATCAATGGGTATCCGTGTTGGATACATTCTTCGACTGTTGATATAAAATCTTTTCTGTCTTGATCTGTATATCTCAAGTTCTGAAATATTAAAATACAATAAGTGTTAAAACAGTGGAAAAACATTTCAAATTTTGTTATTGAACACGAATAAGTGTACCTACGTATTATTATACAATATATTTCTTTTAACTTCTAGGTTTAAATATTCAGTTCATTATTTCATGAAAACAGTAACCTTCTACTAACAAATAATAAGTGAAACCTTAATGTTGTTACTTATTATTTTACATAGTTTTGCGATGTATACCACATAAAACAACATGTGCTTTTTAATGAATAAACACAAAATGGGATCTTTAAAACTGATGACAATTTTTACTAGAATGTTAATATAGCCTCACGAGAGAGCGTGAAAAAACTGTAAAGTATGCAATTTGCGTGAAAAGTCATGTTTATGACGTCAGAAACATGCAAAAATTAGTATGAAAATGTTGTGCGGGTTGCATAAATTGAATTTTCTGATCACTGCTACGGGGCTACTGTTGGGTTTTGAGACAAACTAAAGTTATTTATGTAAATCTTATCAAGTGTTTTGTGATATAAATGCTTATGTTTTTCTCTGGTCTATTTCCTTTAAGTATTTGTAAATTTAACGATCATGCTGCCGTAAAATGTTAATAATAATATAATAACGTATCCTATAACAATAAAAAAACGTAACAAAAGATTTAAAAGACCTCAATAATCAAAAGTTTGGACCGTTGAGATATGATATTTTCTTTCTTTTCAATTTTTGTTGCTACTGCTTCTGACGTCATTTATTTCTGTTACGTTAGAATATCAGCGTTTATAATGACGTCATATCACTCATATCTGTTAATTCTACAAAAAAAAAGTAATTTATGCTTGAATGAATAGTTACTTTGTTAAATAGTCGTGTAATATTACTATTTTGAACTTGCATAAATATTTATTCAGAACAAACATAACTATTATGCTATGTAACAAAGTAGCTAGCATATTATAAATTATTTTGTTGTAAGTGTTGTTAAAATTGAGCTATTAATTGCATAATTTTGCAGTTATTTTTGACCATATGTACAGTAAGTATATCAATAAAGTGCGAGCAATGTTAAATTATAAGATTTCATTTGTTTTGGTGTGTTACCTCAAAGTGAGGCAGAGCTCTAATCCAATCTGTGGCAATATTCTGCGGGTCCAACACGAGTGGCCAGCGATGTAAGGGCTGTGTCACATGGAACAACGTGATGCTCGCGCTGTCTGCACTGAAGCAATCTCCTGGTAGGCCAAGTAACCTCCATTGCCGCAAGGTCACCTTGTCAGCGAGTAGTTTGGACACGCTCATGTCCAGGGAGAAACTCAGCTTATTACTACGCATCTGTATTGACATAAAGTAAAATTACACTAAGAAAACACAGAGGCTAGTAGTTTACACTGGACACTGGCGCAAGGTCACCTTGTCAGTGAGTAGTTTGGACACGCTCATGTCCAGGGAGAAACTCAGCTTATTACTACGCATCTGTATTGACATAAAGTAAAATTACACTAAGAAAACACAGAGGCTAGTAGTTTACACTGGACACTGGCGCAAGGTCACCTTGTCAGCGAGTAGTTCGGACACGCTCATGTCCAGGGAGAAACTCAGCTTATTACTACGCATCTGTATTGACATAAAGTAAAATTACACTAAGAAAACACAGAGGCTAGTAGTTTACACTGGACACTGGCGCAAGGTCACCTTGTCAGCGAGTAGTTCGGACACGCTCATGTCCAGGGAGAAACTCAGCTTATTACTACGCGTCTGTATTGACATAAAGTAAAATTACACTAAGAAAACACAGAGGCTAGTAGTTTACACTGGACACTGGCGCAAGGTCACCTTGTCAGCGAGTAGTTCGGACACGCTCATGTCCAGGGAGAAACTCAGCTTATTACTACGCATCTGTATTGACATAAAGTAAAATTACACTAAGAAAACACAGAGGCTAGTAGTTTACACTGGACACTGGCGCAAGGTCACCTTGTCAGCGAGTAGTTCGGACACGCTCATGTCCAGGGAGAAACTCAGCTTATTACTACGCATCTGTATTGACATAAAGTAAAATTACACTAAGAAAACACAGTAGTAGAGGCTAGTAGTTTACACTGGACACTGGCGCAAGGTCACCTTGTCAGCGAGTAGTTCGGACACGCTCATGTCCAGGGAGAAACTCAGCTTATTACTACGCATCTATATTGACATGAAGTAAAATTACACTGAGAAAACACAGTAGTAGAGGCTAGTAGTTTACACTGGACACTGGCGCAAGGTCACCTTGTCAGCGAGTAGTTTGGACACGCTCATGTCCAGGGAGAAACTCAGCTTATTACTACGCATCTATATTGACATGAAGTAAAATTACACTGAGAAAACACAGTAGTAGAGGCTAGTAGTTTACACTGGACACTGGCGCAAGGTCACCTTGTCAGCGAGTAGTTTGGACACGCTCATGTCCAGGGAGAAACTCAGCTTATTACTACGCATCTATATTGACATGAAGTAAAATTACACTGAGAAAACACAGTAGTAGAGGCTAGTAGTTTACACTGGACACTGGCGCAAGGTCACCTTGTCAGCGAGTAGTTTGGACACGCTCATGTCCAGGGAGAAACTCAGCTTATTACTACGCATCTATATTGACATGAAGTAAAATTACACTGAGAAACACACAGAGGCTAGTAGTTTACACTGGACACTGGCGCAAGGTCACCTTGTCAGCGAGTAGTTTGGACACGCTCATGTCCAGGGAGAAACTCAGCTTATTACTACGCATCTATATTGACATGAAGTAAAATTACACTGAGAAACACACAGAGGCTAGTACATGGAAAGAATAGGTTCAATAATTTATGCTACATTTGTGTCATTCTACATTCTAGCATAAATAATGCTAAATTAGAACAACATAATTAATTATTCTGTAAAACATAATATTTATTCTATGTAACATATTTATTATGCAGTATAGCATAAATTATTCTGTATTAAACAAATTGTGCTAAAAATTAGCTAGCATAATTATTATACGTATTTATTTTTGTCCAAGTAGTTTAAAACTAGGACGTGCTAGAAGTATAACGTATTTAGCCAGGATTTTGCGACGGGATGAGCATGCATGAAAATGTGTAAACCTTCCACTTTACCCCTACATTTCCCAAACCAGACCCCTCCCCTGAATACGCTCCTATATACTAAATATTTCAGGCATTTAATTATCTCTCGAAACAAAATTTTTTTTTTCATAACAATCTAGAACACAAGATTGTGATACTGATAATATATTTTACCATTTAAAAACTAGTGGAAAATTTTCAATATGAGAGAAACTAGCGGTGAATTTAAATTGTAAAACTTATTATAATAATAATAATAATAACTTTATTTAAGGCGTTGTGAGGGCATGACAGCCCTATTATACAAAACCTTGACCACAATATTAATATTAAATTTTAACATAAGCATAATACAGTTTCCATCTTATTGTACACATTGATTATAGGTTTATTATAAAGCATTTATGCATAAATTTTGCTAATAACTAGAATTTTAGGAGTATGTACCCCTATAATTAAAAATAGTTCTACTTGAAACAACAGTTGCAAATAAACCAATACATATTTTATGCTTATTTTTTGAAATTAGAGATTTAAACTAAAACATACATTATACTATAAGTGATTGAAAATATATAGCAAGAAAAATAATAATTGACTAATAAAGGAACAACAGTCCCAAGGCCGACCACAAGCGATCTCGGTCACATCCGCTTCCGTTTCTCCTTACTACGCATGCGCAGCAAGTCGAAACGGAAGCGGACATGAACGAAACCGCCCATAGTCAGCCCCAAAACAGTCGCTCCTTTATCAGTCAATAATTTTTTTTTAATAATAATAATAATAATAATTGTAACAAAAAAAAACACATCAATTTCAAAAACTTTATAAGCATAATATAATAAATTAATAATTTCACATTTATTGTAAGACGGACCATACTGGAAGGTAACCATAATTAGTATTTGGCTTGAAAATATTTTTTTAAGAGATCTTTTTCAATATAGGATTTAAATACATTTATTGATGGATTAACACGTACTTTTTTAGGAATTATGCTCCACAATCTATAGCTCTGTACTTTAAATGAATACTCAGGAGCATCGCGACCTACAAAAGGTGCTTGCAAAGAGAAGTTATCAGACCTTGTGTTCCTTATCACAACCTTGTGTACATGAAACACTACACGGAGAGAAATTATTGATTGAAATAACTCAAGATGTTATTTAAAAACGAACGACTTTACTTCTTGGTTTGATAGAACTGAAACTTGAGTTTTGGTATAAGTGATACCATATTCATACCAATTAACTCAAGTTTCAGTCATATCAAACCAAGAAGTGAAGTGGTTCGTTTTTAAATAACGTCTTGATGAGTTATTTCAATCCATAATTTCTCTCAGTGTAATGTCAAGAGAGGTCCTAAAATTAGAGAGGAAAATGAAGTAAATTTACTCACATATCGAGTACGATTTTCTAGCAGGGTATTACGATGTTCTGCTGAGAAAGGACCTCCATAAGTTAACATTGCAGCTGCAATTAGACAATCTCCGAGCAGGAGTTGTTCATGCTTGGCGGTGAGTTGAACGCTGGATCGCCATCGTTCCTCGTCACTGGCCAGTCCTGACACCAGGTCGTTAGCTCGCTGTAGACGTGAGCCATGGACCTCTGCCTACACAATATATTGTTTAGTAGAGACACATATACAACTATCATATCACCATGGCATAGTCAAGTCTGAAATAATCCCCCGTAAGCTGCGACGCTAACTAACTAGTTAAACCGTAGTTAAGTTGTTATTTTGATTGTTGCAACAATTAAAAAAAGATAACTAAGGTTTAACTAGAGGTTGCAGCTTACGGCCCATAATACTGTATTTCCATGTTTGGACTTTTAGTAAAAAGTCAACATTTTATGAAGGACAAAATTCAACAGTTTTCTGTTTTCAACAGTTTTCTGTCTGGGTCAATAAAATCTCTTATTTCTGGCCAGAAATGGTCAAACATTTGATGGGCCAGACATTTAGTCAGGCTTAAACCTCGCCTTTTCAAAAATTGTATTTTCTTTTATGCTTTTTTTGAAGGAAGAGGCGATTATTTATTTGTTATTATATTATACTACTCATATTTGGACAGTTTTTTTTTTTTTAATTCTATAAAAAAAATGCAAGGTTATATAATTTGTATTTTTGTAAATATAAATATTTCAGACAATGTGTGAAGATGTGACGATTCAAGTTACTGACACTAAATGTGACGAGACAATGTCTAACGTAAGTCAGGTGAATATCTAATGTGACGAGAAAATGTCTATTTAACTATTTATTCACTATATAGGTATTGCGGAGTACAATGTAGTGGTTGTGTTTAAATAATGTGTGATGATAAATAAAATATAAAATAACATATTACTACTCCACACAAATTTTTTTGCGTTCGAATTAGTTTCCTGTGGAGACACACATTTTACAGATCATTTAAATGCTCAATTTTCTAAAAAAAAAAAAAAAAAAAAAAAAGAAAAAAAAAAAAAAAAAAAAAGAAGGGGGGGTCTCTAATTTTGTAGGTCCTTTAGCATAATATATCGCAATACTTTTTTTTATTACTGCTCACTGACAAATGGAGGATATCATACATTTTTTCGTGTTTTAAGCTAATAGAATATTTTATTAATTTTTCAACACCAATATCAATTTTAATGTATAACAGAAATATAATAATAAAAGAGCATCCATCTTCATCTGCAATTTTTGTTAGTTGTACCTCAAGGTTGAGAGAATCTCTCTCCTCGACTCGTTTGTCATACTCTTCCTTTTGTTTCGTCAGCTCCACTTGCAAGTGTGATAATCGTGTTTGTAAGTCCGCCAGCTCAGCTTGGTGCTCGCGAAGATCACGAGAGGCGCGTTCAATTTTGGCACGTTTGGGCGCAGCCGCTCTGGAAACATTAACATTGGATCAATATTTTAGCTTTAGTGCACGGAAATAAGAAACTGAACTAAGAGGTCTCAACTATGCTGTACAGCCAAATTGATTTTCACCACTGCACAAATTATACTTCTGCATATTTTATACAATATAGTAAAACAGTAATATGCCTAAAAAAAGCAAAATACTTCTTTGCAGTAGTGGAAAACCGTGTTGTATATTTTTCAATGTAATGCATACCAAATACAATAATGTTTTTAGCTTATGACAAAAGTAGTAGTAGTTCTTTTTTCCCACCATTAAAAGGAGCATTCTACGAAATTTATTTCAGAAAACATGTTGCCAAGTTGTAAGTTTTTTACTTGGTATATATTTAAGATCTGTTAAATACATTACTATTCCTGTAAAACCATTATTTTTATTACCTGTATATTTTGCCGTACTTTTCTATCGCAATCACCCATAAAGCTAAATATTTAGCTGGAATTGAAATATTGCCTATTTTATCAGGTACAAATTCAGGATTGGAAGTAAAACTTGAAATACTTTTCAGTGTTTTGTCTGGTATATGATCCTTGTCAAAATTGTGGAGCTGAAAATTTTACATAAGATTTAAATATTAATTTTCTACACAAAATTTCCCAAATTAATTTTATTTCTTTTTAAATTTTTTAAAAGCTTGCGTACTGTGATTCGATGTCGTTCAAAATTTGTTGAACTTTTTAAAATATTCAATTGCTAGGAATAATAGACTTCATTTTTGTTAGTTGAAATATTATTTGATTTAATTTTTTTTTTTTTTTTTTTTTTTTTTTTTTTTACTTTTCTTAAATTATGTATTGCCAAATACAGAGAAAAGTATTATTATTATTCAATAAATTTGACTGTAAGTAAATGATGGCAAAAAATAGATAAAAAAAAAAACCCAAATTTGATGTATGGCAATTAAAAGATGCAAATATCCTAACATCCTAATTTTTTGCACGTTAAACAAATAATCATTAAAAAATCACAACTGTGTATAATTTTAATTTAATTGATCAAAGTGTTGTAATTTTTGAAATATCAGGCACTAAATTTAATTGTTAATTAATATTACGTATAGTTCATCAGTTATTTCTACCTGCTCAATGAAGTTGGTATCTGCTAGCTGACGCTTTGCCTCCACCCAGGTTGGTTCAGATTGTTTGAAAATCAAGACTGCGGACATTACGAGTTCCATGCTCTCTGGAGGGCGACCGTAGGCCCGCATTTCTTGCAAGTCTTTGTAGTTGAGAGAGTCTAGAGCCTGTATAGAAATATTATAGAATATATATAAATATAAATGAATAAAAGAGGTTTTAGAATCAAAATAAGAGAAAAATGTAAAAGAAGTCTGACTAACAGCTCAAATGAAATATGAACTTTTAAAGCCCACTGTGCAATATTTTACTGTTGAGATAATGTGGTGTCCCTAACCATGTCAGCTTCCTCCAGACAAGGTAAGGCTTCGTCCATGGCAGCTCGTGCCAGGCGGTCCAGTTGCTGCGTGGCTGCCTCCTCCTGAGCCAGCTGATTGGTGCGTACCGCCAGGATACTGCCTTGTTCATCAACCTCACGTCGTCGTTGTCCTAAAGTCACCAAGGCTGCCTCACAACGCCGCTGACGTTCAAGTACTGAAAAGTGACATGCAAAGATGAATTTTTTTTTTTTTTAATCACTGAGGGTATTTGACTCAAAGATGTTAATGCAGAAAAACCTGACGTTTTTAAACATAGTGATAAATAAGAAGGAGACAACTAAAAAATAATAATAATAAAAATGGAAGCACCATGCAAAATTTTTATTTCCTCTATTTATTTCTAATTTCAATAATTTTCTCTTCCTTATATTTGATGGTCATGTGCCCTTAATATTTTATTATTTGTTAACCATTAATTTTCAAGTGAAATAAAAAGTAAGTAGGGAGCTTTTTTTACGAGATGCAAGCTAATTTGATTAACAAATATATCACCTTGTCTTTGACTCAACAGCAATCCTTCTGACATTGTCTCAACTTTTTTCTTTGTCTCTTCAATTTTCTGCAAGCCCAACTTCAGTTCAGCCACCTTAGCTCTCAGTTCTTCTTGTTTGCTCTGCAACAATCTATGGAGAAAAAACACAAAATCACTCTGCAACATTTCAGTAGAAGTTTATTTAATATAAGAAGAATGAGGTCCAATATATATCGTCACATTTTAACCGTCTATATATTGCATTCAAATTTGATATAACTTTAAAGTTTATTACTCAGCTATAACAGCGGTTTTAGAGAGTATCACTGTAAAAAAAAAAGAAAGAAAAAATATACAATTGACGTTTAAAAGTTTTAAAGCTGAATAGTACACAATTTTATATGCTGAAACTTCATTATTTTTACATCAATTTCTCTTCAAAGTACCACTAATATATGTATACAAAAATTCAGATCCATACTCCAGTTTAAATCCTCCACACTTAAATATTAAAATACTGGGTTTCTCGTACTTACAAACTGTAGCTTTGCAAGCAGTCTAAGTAATGGACAGGAGTTATAGCAATGTTTAGGCCAAACTGATCTACACTTTGCACTGTGGATTCGTGAAATTGGACTAAAACACTGGACAGCTGTTGCATGATCTCAGCCTGGAATACAAGCAATGTTTTAATATGTGCCAAAAAAAAAAACAAAAAAAAACGGGTTTTTAATTATTTTTTTACTTTATATTTTAAAAAAATGAGGTAAACATTATCTTATATATACCTGATTGTGCGCAAGATCTACTCGCGTCAGATGGTGTTGTGCAACTTGCAGTAGAGCATCACTAGGCCACGCTGAGAAATAATTCATGGAACATTTCGCCAGTGCAGGATATTTATAAAGCCATTGCCTGAAATATATCAGTGTAATGTCACATTTAGAAACTTTTTATACTTTATCAATAAATACCTGAAATTTGGATTGTTGTGATCAAAACACAAAATAATGTGAAGATTGTGACGAACTCGATCTACTAATAAAGTCGTGGCCTCGTCAGGATCGAAACACGAGATTTGATCGTCTGGGTCGGTGAGTTCCAAGTCCATCTGCAATTTAAATTTGAAAACTTTTTGTTGAGACAGCAGACAGACAGACAGACAGACAGACAGACAGACAGACAGACAGACAGACAGACAGACAGACAGACAGACAGACAGACAGACAGACAGACAGACAGACAGACAGACAGACAGACAGACAGACAGACAGACAGACAGACAGACAGACAATTACCTGCTCAATTTCTTTCTCGGTGAATAGATCGTGAATTTGTCCATTCGTTATAATGTTGTGTATAATATCCAGAAATTGCTCTTGTACAATCTGAAATAATGCAGTTAGCAATGTAAACAAAATGGTAAGCAACACAAATCATCCATGTTCATAAGTTAAGAAATTTTCATTCACCTGCGCATCGGTAATTAAAAGTGCGGTTTGTTTTTCCTGGACTGCAGCTTGGTGAATCAACTTCCTCAAGTGTAATTTAAAGTTGTCCACTTGACGGTCCACTTGACTGCCAATTTCTGCACGATGTAGCGCGATACCACAGATCTGACTCGCAAGTCGCGTCAGTGAACGACGACCATTCCCAGCTATTATGAAAAATAATATATACATTAGTCACTTGAAGAAAAATCAATATCAGTCATTTGAATAGTTTTTGGGTTATTGATATTTTCTATAAATAAATACTTTTTCTAACTTTTACATTTATAATACATTACTGCGTGGAAATTAGGAAATTATTTTTTTTATTTTTTATTTTAAAAATACGTACATTTGCCGATGAGCATGAGATGCGATGCCGGCTGTGAGAGCGTGCGCACCAATCGTGTCACGTGCTCCGCCACGTCACGGAAGACCACGAGTTTCTCACCATGTGACGTCACAATATGCTGAAGATGTTCCTGAGCATCCTCTGTGCTCATCTCAACGTACACGTTGGCTTCGTCTGGCTTACTGGAGAAGGTACCTGGGTGCAAACAAGAGCACGTTTTTCACATTTTGTATTCATCGAGGCTCAAAATGAGGCACTCTGACTGAAAGTTAATTGTGTATTAATACTTAAAGATATCATGGAACTCCTAATAAGTAAACGAACAATGTTTGGGGAGAGGCTTACCATATGCTTCTACACGCAAAAAACATAATACTAAAAATGTAGTAGGTAGACATATAACCTAGAACACATAGGTATTATAATACTACAATAATACCTAATGCAGGTGCAATATGCTACAATAAAGGTGTGACTTACTAAGATTAGGTGCATTGTAGTTTATAACTACCTGTTCTAAATTAATATGTACCTATTGCAAAATACAGGATTCATATACCTGCCATAAGCAGTAAAATTTTATTTTCCGTGTATGACTATTCTAATTTTTTTTTTTTTAATATTTTATTAATGCACATTTGATGGTGGAGCAAAAAGACTAACTATCAAACGTCCAGAAGTAATCACCATTTATACAGAAATAAAAAATCTCATCTCTAAGATAAACTTACCAAACAACGGCAATTTGTTTTCTGGACAAAGATTCTGCATTGAAAATTTAAATTGCGTGTAAAGAGAATGTGAAATTTCCTTCATGAACCAGTCTCGGTCTCTGAAATAAGATAATAATTATGTTAATGAGCCATGTCAAAGTACAGTGATTAATATAATTACTTGTCCTCGGTGAGTCTGTCATTGTACACTCGCATGTTTTCATGTAACCACAGCTTGCACATCGCGCTGCGAGTGTTGTGACATTCTCTATTGCTCAGCAGTAAGCCTTGGAACACCTGCATGTGCAAAATATAGACCCCTTTCACATCCTTGCGCTTTGACGCCATGTTTGTGGTGCCAAATGCATTGTCCAGCATAGGGGAAACCTCATTTTCCCTCATTTGTTGCAAAAATAAAAGTATATTTCGACTGTAAGCATTTTTCTCACATTCTTCTAGCTTATTTAAGGAGCTAAAAATAAGACTTCGATTGAGATTTGAAGCTTTGTTTGCTGTTAAAAAAAATAAAAATGATGTTTCTCCTATGCTGGACTGTGTATTCCTAACCAACAAAATAACAGCTCTTAAATATGAGTGCAACCGGTCTATACACAATCACATATTAGCAGAGAGTGTAATATTCAGCCAGTAACAGCGACTGATTTCAATTTTCTGATTTATGAAAAAAAAAGAAAAAAAAAGTGTTATCACGCAAAAAACAAAAAAAAAAAAACTTTATTTACTCACGTTGGTTTAATCAAAAAGATAATTATTGTTATTTTATTTCTTCTTTGAATCATTTGCAATAACGTTTTACAATTAATTAAACTGATGAGAGATGCGGTAAAAACCACATAAATAACACAGTAGCTTTAAATTGGTCGCGCTAATTCACTTCTTTAAAGTTTACTTAAAAATTGTTACAATTAATGAAAAAAAAATCTAAAATGATAATAATTTCAATAATAAATAAATGAATTAAAATAAAAATAAAACTGTTTCATTATAAAAGAGTTAACAAAATAATTAATGAGTTTATAATTAATTACCATGGCGAGATCTTTGATGTTAAATACGTAATGACTGACGCTAGGAGACGGTAGCAAACGTTTTCTTACTGTCCTGTACAGGTCAATTGATGTGGCGATCACACTTTTACCTGCAGGCACAAAAGACAATCAAAATCTGGTGACACAACTCTACTTTAATATCAACTTCTACATTGGTGTAAGTGATAACAAGTAGCTTGCTCATTTTTCTCGTAAAAATATGATTGATTGATTGGCGGATTGATATCTTGATTGATGATGATGATGATTGATTGATTGACGGGCTGATTGATTAATTGATTGATTGATTGACTGGCTGATTGATTAATTGATTGATTGATTGATTGATTGATAGATAGATAGATAGATAGATAGATAGATAGATAGATAGATAGATAGATAGATAGATAGATAGATAGATAGATAGATAGATAGATAGATAGATAGATAGATAGATAGATAGATAGATAGATAGATAGATAGATAGATAGATAGATAGATAGATAGATAGATAGATAGATAGATAGATAGATAGATAGATAGATAGATAGATAGATAGATAGATAGATAGATAGATAGTAAATAAATAAATAAATAAATAAATATAATCTTTATTGCAAAATAGGCAAAAGGTGCAGTCAGGGCAAAACACAGGCCCTATCACTGAACCAACAATGGACAGCAGTAAAACAAAAACACAAAATATACCATTTATAAGATTAAGCGTATTGAGACATACCATTTTTAAATTATATTTGCAAGATAATACTTAGTAAATTAAAAAATAACAAAATTTAATGTTTCATCAAATAACAATATAATATATAATATATACCTTTTTGAAACAATTAAACAGTTTCAGATAAACAATAACACATATTATGCATAATTATAAATAAGATGTTGTAACGGGAAAAGATAGATTAAAGGAACATTTTTGAGAGCTCTAATTTAAAAGATTTATAAGTATTTTTGCAACATAATTCACTAGTTAGTTTGTTCCATAATCTTGTACCTTTGGAAGTGAAAGATTCAACCTTAGAATTTGGCATTTGCAAATAAAACTCATGTGATCTAGTGTTGCGTGAATGTACTGAGCTCATTAAAGTAAACATGCGCTTAAGATAATTAGGTTGACATGAACGTAATATTTTATAAACAAAACAGATTAAATTAAATTCTCTGCGCTCACCTATGCGCATCCAATTTAGTTGTTTATAATAGTCAGACACGTGATCAAATTTCCTTAAATTAAAAACATAACGAACACATGCATTGAGAAGTTTGTCAAGTTTAGCTTCATTTTCACAGGTAACATTACAAAAGACCACATCACAATAGTCAAAATGAGGGATAACCAATGAGTTTACAAGCTTAATTCTTGTATTAAGAGGAGTATCACGTCTAAATTTATACAGCTGGTTTAAAGCACCATAAACCTTCTGCGAAACTGAGACAATTTGTCTGTTCCAGGACAATGTACTATCCATAAAAATACCCAAATTCTTAACATTGTGTGAGAATTCAATATTTATACCATTTAATACAGGATAGCTAACCTCAATTTCCGCAAGTTTTTTCATCATACCCTTGGTCCCAAAAATTATTGCTTGCGTTTTGCTAGCATTGAGCTGTAAACCATGCATAATAGACCATGTAAATATTGCGGCAAGATCATTATTAATTTTGTTAATAGCATCATTAATACTATTTAGAGTTGTTTTAATATAAATTTGAGTATCATCAGCATACATATGGCATTTACAATGTTTTAAACAGTCAGGTATGTCGTAAGCGTAAAGGGCAAAAAGTAGCGGTGACAGGGAACTGCCTTGAGGTAAACTACACACATTGATAGGTTCTGAAATATTTTTATTATTACCCAACACTTTTTGGCTTCTATCACTTAAATAAGATTTAAACCAGGCTATACAAGAATCAGAGAAATTCATGCTTTTCAATTTAGATAATAAAATTTCAGGGACCACCGAATCAAAAGCTTTAGAGAAGTCCAAAAGAAGCAATATAGTGTACTCCTTAGTTTCAAATGCAGTCATAATATCATTTGTTATTTTGAGTAAGGCAGTACAACAACTATGTTTCTTCCGAAAGCCAGATTGAAATTCATGTAATAAATTATTATCCTCTACATAACAAGTGACTTGTTCACATACAATTTTTTCTAACGCTTTTGATATGACACACAATAGACTGATAGGGCGTACATCACAGATTTCTTTTACTACACTTTTCTTTGGCAAAGGTATGATAAGCGCTTCTTTCCATAAACGAGGAAAAACACCATTTTGTAAAGAAAAATTGAAAATGTGTGTAAGTGAAGGCAACAAAATATCGATAATAGGTTTTAGCATTTTAATAGCAATGCCATCGACACCTTGAGATTCAGATGCAATAGCTAAAATGGTGTTTTTAATTTTAATAGGCTCAATGAACTTAAAGTATAATTTTTCACCTTTATTTGATATATCACGATTGGCATACTGAGCTGAAACTTTGCGTATTTCGTCATCACTAATGTTAATTTTATTAGTAAATGATTTGTTTAAATCATTAACATCGAAATTAATAGCCGATTCTTTGGATTTAACCAGACCAAGAGATTTCAAATTTTTCCACATGGCTGCCCACACAGCACTGAATGACCTTTAGATATCCTACGTATATCCCAAAATATATCCCATTTATCTCCGCTGAAGGTCCACAGAAAATCCAAATGTCCCGCCCGCTGGAATATACCATGTAGATCTATGGGATATATTAAAAAAAGTACATTTAATGTTAAATTAAATGCGATATGATAGAAAAAAATTTGGGGGTTTCGGGGGGTGGGGGGTATATAGGCAATGTATTTTTTAACTTTGTTTTCAGTATTTTCCCAATTTTACATGGGCAAATAATAACCCCCAACTCCCCCCCCCCCCCAGGTCCGGGGAAGTGCTATTGGTGTGCGGTGTGCGTGCCCAAGTCCGAAAATATTAATGACTTGTCAAAGTTATGTGTGATTTCATTTAACATAGGCAAACCCCCCACCCTCCCCCCCCCCCAGGTCGGGGGAAGGGCTTTTGGTTTTTGCCCAAGTCAGAAAATATTCATGACTTAAAGTTGTGTGTCTTCCACTGAGACACGAAATTGATGGATATAACATGGATATTCGGAGGATATTATTACCACAACTTTTTAGTCTGACTTAAAAAGTTAGAGATGGATTTTCAAAATTAAATTAAGTTAATTAATTATTAAAATTGTAGTTGTTTTATGATTTGAATTGTTTGCTTATAATTAAATGCACAAAACCCATACTTTATACTATTTTAAAATTAATTATTTAGCACGATATAAAAAAATTAGCATCATTTAAAATTCACAAATAAACGCTGCCCCCTGGTGGATATACCTATAGATATTTGGATATTTTTGGGATATCTAATGGATATAAAGAATTTAAAATATTAAAGTGACTAAAAAAATCAAATAGCATGAAATATAACTTTTAGGTAAATAAATTCATAACATATATCAGAAAATCTCTCAATAAAACTAATTTTGTGAGTGAAATTTTATATATCCACTATTGCATATTCTATGGATATACCAGTGGATATAAAAAAATTGCCCCAAAATATATTTATTGATTAAAATTATAAATAAAACATAATATAATTGTCAGCTCATGAGAAAAACGGGTTGAAAATAAGTAGATAATTAATTTTGGATTTGTTTTTTTATATCCAAGCTAAATATCCCATAGACATTCAAGGTTCATATAAAATGGACGGGATATATTTTGGATATTGGGATATCCAATGAATATCTATTGGATAAACCGTGCTGTGTGGGTGAGGCATTAGATTTGATAGTTAATTTAGTGTGCAAAAATTTACGTAAAGAGTTGCGTATCATTTGCTTAACTTTGTTTCTAATATTACGAAAATGAAGAAAATCATACTTAGATTTAGTTTTATGACATTTGACACGCAACTTATCACGTTTCTTCATCATTTGCTTAATATCATCACCAATCCACGGCAGCCTTGGTTTACAAACTCTGATCGATTTAAGAGGCGCGTGATTATCATACAACTTAATAAGAAAGTTATTGAACATGAGCACTTTATCATTAATACTATACTCAAACATTATATTATGCCACTGAATATTAAACGCATCTTCAACAAGGTTTTCATAATTAATTTTAGAGTAGTCGCGAAATGTAATAAATTTTGGTTTTGGTGTGGGTACTGATAAAGGATATATAGCGTATACAATATCATGATTACAGACTCCATTAAGGTTTCCATACTCAGTTACATTCACATCATTTTTAGTGACAATTACATCTAGGGATGAATGACACAAAAGGTTGGTTATCCTGCTAACATAATGATACGTGTCTCTTATAGGGAGAAATTGCAAGTTTAAACCAGAGATAGTGTCCTTTAGATTACATGCCTGAGTATCATTATTATTTAAATTTACATTCCAGTCTCCAGTTAGAAAAACATGATCATAACCTGGTAATAGGGCTTCTAATTCATTCAAGAATAATTTAGATGAGTCACCCTCAGGTGGGCGATAAAAGCAGCCTAAAAGACATTTAATGTTCTTAAAACTAAATTGCAAAAATATGAACTCATTGCTATTACACACGTTGCTATCAGAAACTTTAATTAATTTGACATCAAATTTTTTATGAATATACACAGCTACACCACCCCCCTTTTGTGAAGTTTTCCTGTCATTTCGAAATAAGTTATATTCATTTATTTCATAGCTTACATTAGAATCAATTTCCTTTAACCAAGTTTCAGAGATACAAACAATATCAAACTTCGACTGATTAAAAAGAATTTTTATTTCAATAATGTTGCTCTTAAGCGATTGAGCATTTAAATGGCAAATTTTTAGCATATCGTGAAACTTGAGACATAAATTTTTAATAGAAAATATTGTATCACTGTTTTTAGTTTTAAACTTATTTATTTTTGCAACACATTTTTTGAATTTTGATTTAGAAATATTTTTCGGTATTACAGAGGTCTCTGCCGGGACCCTTTGCCTTTTGATCCCCCCGGCCGGGGGGCAGCTCCGTTTCCCGACCCCTTACTTGTGACACTGCTGAGACTGTCACTACGTTCCAGCGATATAGGCTCTTTAATCAAATCAGTTAAATTTTTAGAGATCAGTTGATCATAAGATATTTTTTGATCATTGATCAAAAGAAAGTGCCTAAATTTTTTAACATTTTTAACTCCTAAGTTTTTAGCCTCAACAAATTTTTTATGTATTGTAGATTTTTGTTCTCGAGCCTTTACAGTAAGATCATCAGATATACTAAATTCTGTGTCTTTTAAGAGCGAGACATTTTTAAATAGTTGCATTTTATTCCTGAGATGAACTAGAGACAAGAGAATAGGACGATTTCCACTTTTGTTACCAAGTCTTTTACACAAATTAATATCGTTGAGACATAAATCTACATGTAAATTTGTTTTGCAAAAATCTATAATAGTATTATATGTATTTTCATTATCATCGCCATCAACAGACAAAGCAGGTATGTTAAAAAACAGTACATTATTTTTCCTATTATTATCCTCCAAAACATCAATTTTAGCTTCCAGGCCTGAAATAGTTTTATTTGCGTTAGAGAGTTCAACTTGAAGATTGGTGACCATGTCTCGCAAACCTGAAACTTCTTTGGTAAGTTCATTAATGGAACTATTTACCTTACTGATAGAATCAGTAACTGCAAGTGTTGTATTTGCTGAAGCAGCTGTAATCAAGTTTGCTATGGCATCTAAAGTTACTTCAGGAGGGGTGGGGGGTCCAGGGTTCCTCTCAACACAAGCACTGGTAAGTAAGACTGTTAAAATACAAGACAAAATACAAATTTGAATGAACATAGGACCATTATTTTTAGTTTTAGAACGAAGTTTCCCTCTATTTCTAACGTTGCCACCAGAGAAAAGTCCAATTCTGGCTCTCCAATTAGAAAGAAAATCCCCCATTATAGTCAAAAATCAATCCAATTGGTTAATCAATAAAGATTATAATCACTCAGAATAAATATGTATACAAAGTTCCTCTGAAAGTCCAGCCACATATACTTTGTCCAAACCTCCTGGCAATTAGGCAACTTTTTAAGCAGCTGAGCAAGGCAGTCAGTATAACTCACAGGCGCCAAAACATCATCCAAGCCGCCTGGCTAGTACACAACTTGTCTAGCAGCGGTGCCCAAGGTCAGTATGCCTCTTTGTCCAATAAGGTACCAATATAAGACTCCAGATGGCGGCACAAGCCGATATGCAAAAAGAGAAAAAGGTGTGGCGAGCAAAATGCCGTCTATTAAAAATGAACAAAACAGTAATATCACCTCAAAGCGTGTAGGAGCTTGCAGGCCGACTAGATCAGAACGTAGATTGAATATTCGTAGATCTTGTGATTATATTTTAATTGATGAAACGCTGCTACTAATAATAAAAAAACTGAAAAAAACTGCAGAGTAAGTTTTCAGGTGTCCAGTATGCGCCGATCTCATGCGCAATGATAGATAGATAGATAGATAGATAGATAGATAGATAGATAGATAGATAGATAGATAGATAGATAGATAGATAGATAGATAGATAGATAGATAGATAGATAGATAGATAGATTGATTGATTGATTGATTGATTGATTGATTGATTGATTGATTGATTGATTGATTGATTGATTGATTGATTGATGACACAGAAGACGACGTTGACAACATGCTACTAACCTAGCTGCTTGATCTGTTCTCCAAAGCCTAGTAGATGTTGACTGAACATGGAGCCAAAGATATGACTCAGCTCAGCGTCACTTGGTTCACTCAGGTTGAATATTGAGAAATGTCGTTGCAAGCGAGAGGAGACGCCGCTGTGCCCTCCTCGGTGTTGTAGCGTGCAAAGCAATTGCATGTTCTGCAGCAAATAACAAATTATGTTGATGAAATGTTTTAGTGCATTCGGCGTTAAGCACAAATAATTGCCTATGGGTCTGACTGCATTACTTAATTGTTAGACCAGTATGATTTATTTGTTGTTATTTGTAAAAAATTTAAGAAGTTTAAATATTTTTAAATCTCTCTCTCTCTCTCTCTCTAATGCTGTTCGTAAATCCTGTTCTTTACCCCTAAAATGACGATCAGCTATGGTTAATCAAATGGAATGCGCATTTTTTGGTGCAAGAGAATAATGTTTATGAACAGCATTTCTCTCTTTATTAATCCACTTCTGAAGCTATCTAAAAAAAGCAGATCGTTTGTTTACTTTTTGTTCACTTGGTTGCCATGGAGACATAAACAACACTGTACAGTAAACAAACAGCACCACTTGCAAGGGAACGAACTATATTGAAAATAAATGTGATTATTCTCCAGGCATTTCTTATGGAAAAATAGTTTTCACTTACACGTTGCAACAATTAAAAACATTTCCTTGCAAGTGGTCCATTATTAAGTTTCCTTTTTTGATGACGGGCAGAGCTTAATATTTTGAAGGAAAAAATATGCAAAATTATTTATAAATATTTCTAAGGGCTACAAAAATTTGAAAACAATAATAATATTATATTAATATATATATATATATATATATATATATATATATATATATATATATATATATATATATATATATATATATATATATATCTTGTAAAATTGAGCCAGAGTTACATTTTATTGAAATTTAATAAAAATTGAACCTTGACCGTGACGTGATGTTGACGAGGGTCGAACCAGGCCCCGTGTTCCAGCCAGTGTCTCAGCATCTCCAGCACACGTGGACTGCAATCTTGCTCTCGAGGAAGCAGACTGACGTCATCGAGAACTGTCAGTAGTTGTTTACCTGTGAATATAAATATATAAATAAATAAATAAATAAATAAATAAATAAATAAATAAATAAATAAATAAATAAATAAATAAATAAATAAATAAATAAGTAAATAAGTAAGTAAGTAAATAAATAAATAATCGTCTTTATTCAAAAAAAGCAAAAAGGAAAATACAATTTTTGAAAGGGCGAGAAATGTTTTTTATGTCAGGCTCAACCACTGATTTTCTTGACAAAGACACTAGCAGATTAGAACGAATGTTTAAAAAAATTAACTTCATTGTCATTACACTGACCTCTAGTTGGTACAAGAACATTCTTGCAACGTTTTTCTAGTTTTGTTTGTATCATCTTCATCACGCTAGTTTTGGACCTCTAAATAATAAGATATATATAAAAAAGAAGAAAAATTTATATGTTAATGTTTTCCTATTAGCTGATGTTAAAACGTACCAGAGCAGTGGAGTTGACGGTCAATGTTGAGAACTTTTCCTTGTTTAAGTTTTTAATTATGTTTTCAGTGATAAGAGATTTGCCTAGAATCACATTTGATCATACAAGAATTATATAAATTATCTGTAATATACAGCTGAAATATATGTTCCTAAGATAGGATGTAGGATAGGATATAGGATAGGATATAAGATAGGATAGGATAGGATGGGATAGGATAGGATAGGATAGGATAGGATAGGATAGGATAGGATAGGATAGGATAGGATAGGATAGGATAGGATAGGATAGGATAGGATAGGATAAGATAAGATAGGATAGGATAGGATAGGATAGGATAGGATAGGATAGGATAGGATAGGATAGGATAGGATGGGATGGGATAGGATATAGGATAGGATAGGATAGGATAGGATAGGATAGGATAGGATAGGATAGGATAGGATAGGATAGGATAGGATAGGATAGGATAGGATAGGATAGGATAGGATAGGATAGGATAGGATAGGACACTAAAATTGAATAATTGGTAGTACACAGGACCACGATAAGATATTTTACCATTTAAATCCAGCGCGTGTTTTTCTCATATAAGAATAACTTTGCAAATTAAGCGTGAGTTTTTGAATTGTAAAAATTCTTATCGTGGTCAAGTGTATAACCAGATTACAATACCTGTTCCTATATTTCCAGTCAGTAAAATTGGATGTCCGTTATTAATCAATGCAGAAATTACGTATGTAAATCTGATCATGTCTTCCGATGGGACGATCATTTTGTAGAACGGCGTGCTAAAAAAAAAAACTATTATATAGAATTTATTTTTACAAATTATGTCATTGATTTATGTATTTTCTTACCTGTTACTGTACATAAATTTGTTTGGAAATTTATCAAACCATTTTAAATATCCACCCCAAACTGGATCATAACAGAAATCAAACACAGTTCCGTCTGCGGGGAATGGAATTCCATCCAAATCACGCATGAAAATTTCAACTTGGGGATGGTATTCTCTATCAACTGCACCAAATATTGACCATACTATGCTGTGAAAAAAAAATGTAATAATAAGTTCGTGGAGAAATAATATACTATTACGTTTGTTGTGTTATTAAACACCACGGAGTTTCAGATAAAAATAACGTATGCGCCTGCGAGTTTTGCAGTTAGAGGCTTTTTGCTCCACATTTTACTGACGTATGCGCCTGCGAGTTTTGCAGTTAGGCTTTTTGCTCCACATTTTACTGTGTATAAAAATTGTTACTTTCTTGCGTATTAGCAGATGTTCCAAGTAGTGGAAGTAAAATATACAAATCAAACTGACATAATATATATTTTGATGAAGATAAAAAACTGCAGGTGAAAACATAATTTTTATCTAAAAATAAAATAAAATAAAAAAAAAAAAAAATCTGACTTTTTTTTTTTTTTTTTTTCTTTTCTTTTTCCTTTTCTTTTTTTTTAAGGTTATGAATGACTAAGGCTTTTTTTTTTCTTTTTCAATATTTTAATTTGTAATTTAAATTTGTAAAACTCACCAGAAAAAGTACCAACGGTTTATGGTCTCGACCGCTTCTTCTGTTCCCTTACTTAAAGAAATCACATTTTCTGGGCTTTGTAAGAAATATTCAAGAAGTCTACAGAAGGTCTGCACACAGTTGAAAGATGTTTGCCTGGTGACCTCGACACAATCTGTGTCTTTGAATATCAAGCATTTGTCCAGGTTGACAGATAGCAGTCTGGATATCTGAAATAAAGTTTAGTAACATTATCTTAAAACCATAGACCAAATGAAACTGCTTGTTTGTACGTTTTAATGATCGAAATACTAAATGGAATCTACAAAACTAATTACAATTTTTACCAGAATGTAACTGTGACCCGGAGTGAGTGTGACCCCCACAAGAAACCATGCTATATATTTGCGTGACGTCAGAAACATGCAAAAAAGAGTATGAAAATGTTGTCCGGGTTGCATAAGTCTAAATTTTATGATCACTGCTATGGTGAATGGGTTTTAAGACAAACTAAAGTTATTTATGTAAGTCCCAGCAAGTGTTTGTGATGTAAATGCTAATGTTTTCTTCTAGTCTATGCCTTTAAGGAAAGAGATTAAACACTGATTTAAATTTAGATATTCACTCAGCAACAAAGCATGTCCCCAATCACTGCTGCAAAATCTATTGCCATAAAATTCGGTACTTTTTTATAATTATTATTATTTTAGATTTTGTGTCACCTACCCATGATATAAATTTTAGTCTTATTACAATATAAGGATGGAAAAAGTGTGATAATTAAAATTAAGCCTCAGTGTCGAATCATTGGAATTTAAAATTTTGCATTGCGACACCACATGATTTACGTAATTGGTGTTTTCTTGGTGGAATATCAAGTGTAAAATATCACGTAAGTTGAAGATTGTAATTAATGTCCCCCCCCCACCAATCAATATCGATAATAGATTGTACAACAGCACGTCATATTTTACTTTGCGTCCTCAACGAATATATTTTTTTATGAATTTTTATGAATAATTTAAAATTAAAACAAATATATATATACAGTTACGTTACGTATAGTTTATATACCTCGTCTTTTTGAGGTCCATCTTTGAGCGCAGTTTGCAGCCACGACTGGATGTAGGGCCAGTGACCAAGTCTCTGGTGATCGAAGTATACGAAGCTACAATACGGGGCTAAGGAGGGAGTCGCCGAGGCAAAGCTCTCCATCTCAAATATAAATCTCACCTAAACAAATAAATCATTATTTACGTATAGTCAGTTAGTCGTTTTTTTTTTTTTTTTTTTTTTTTAAATTTTTAATACAGACAATTTTGTCTTTATCAAAAAAAAAAAACATAAAAGAGTGAGGTTTAGGTTTGACAACTCTCTCTGAATGTTTAATTGAATTGAATAGATGTTAAAACAGCGCAGCACATGCTATAGTCATTCACAATCACTGTGCATATAAAACGTGCTTTCGTCTCCTTCAGCACTGCAAAACCTTCCTCTTAAAGTGTTTATTAAATAAACTACAGCACAAACACTGTAGTTTACAGCAATATGTCATTAATATTAGTTTTGTGGTTTACCTTGTCAGGTATATTGATTCGTTCTCCATTTCCAAGAGTTAATATGCCACTATCATCTAGAACCTCAAATAACACGTTCATCCACTTGTCAGATATATTGCCATCAAATATCACCCAGTGGCATTTGTCAGGCTCGTCTGCAAAAAAAAAAAAAAAAAAAAAAAGTGAATTATTGTTAAAAATGTGTATCATGTATATAAATGTGAATCATATGTATCACAATATATAAATTGTTAACTTAAATATTTGCATAATATACATCATAATATATGTACACAAGTAATCACAATATTTTTCTTATATCAGAAAATCACTATTATATCTTTTACAATTGACTTAAGCTTCTTCATAAATAGATGTATTGTCATTGTTAAAACATTGTAAAATCAAACTATAATCTTACGTTCTTTGTGAAAACTTTTTTTTATTATTATTATTATTTGTCTCAACTTTGTGCAGTTAATTTTCCAATATAGCATCATAGTTTTATTTACTTACCTTTGCAAATGTTTCTCATTACGGTTGAGAAAGTTCCTAAAGTATATTCTCGTGTGACGTCATCATATTTGCCGTACATTTCCTCATATGTCAGAGCATTGGGATAAATTCTGTGAATCTGAAATATTCAAAATAGTTCTTGGAACTGAAGTTTTAAGAGCCTCTCTAGCTTTTGTATGGATATATATTATAAAATATAATAATCATATGATACTCTACTATGTTATTTCTCAAAATATTAATTTATTAATATATATTATATATAATATATTCTGATATATTAAATATATCATTTATACTGAGCTAAAGTTGGGCTAGCACAAGCTTGAGTATACAGGTTGTGGAAGATTTTGAAGTGAGGTAAAAACCCTGGTCAAGCTTGACAAAATATAACTCTGGTCCTGATTTCATAAAAATCACACTGTAAATTTGGTAAAATAAAGTATCACAATCCTGTGTAGGTATCCGTGATTTCGACATTTATACATCAATCCTTACATTTGCTTGCTTATCAATGTTACTTACCTGTACAGGGCTATACCCACGTGTAGCCTCCAGTGCTTGTGACAACGCCACGCATGCAGTGCTCTTGCCTGAGCCAGGCTTACCTACAAGCATGACAGAGCGGTGCACTTTCAGCGCGGCGAAGATCTGTAGCGACATCTGGATGCAACAAGGTAGGGGCTGCAATCAAAACAATAACAAATAAATAAATAAATAAATAAATAAATAAATAAATAAATAAATAAATAAATAAATAAATAAATAAATAAATAAATAAATAAATAAATAAATAAATAAATAAATAAATAAATAAATAAATAAATAAATAAGGGGTGTACACACGACCACGATAAGAATTTTTACCATTCAAAAACTCGCACTAAATTTGCAAAGTTATTAACTGCTTATGTTTACTCAAAATGAGGAAAAGGAAGTGCCGTAAAAGGAAACCACGTGACAGTAAAAGTGGGAGGTAGCTCAGGCCTAGCTTGCTGCTGGCACCAACTTTTCTCCCACTTTTACCGTCACATGGTTTCCTTTACCGGCCTTTCCTTTTCCGATTTTTAGAGTAAACATACGCACTCATTCTTATGAGAAAAACACGTGCTGGGTTTAAATGGTTAAGTATCTTATCAGGGTCCTGTGTACATACACAGATTGTATTATACTAAAAATTACCTGTAGACCGTCGTTTTTCAATGCATTAGATATTGCAGTAGACAATCTCTTGATCATGATGGGCTTTGCTTCGACACCAGGGAAGAGATCACTTGTAAATTCAAGATAAATTGTGAGATCTTCAGGGGTTAACATTGGTTCTATATCTTCTGCCACTGTTTGCAGTACCACCTAAAATTGCAATTTAAAATTTTTAACTGATGTTTAAAACTTAGAAAAACTGTACATTTGCATTGTTGATTTAAAACAATTAAAAATGTAAATAATATGATATATATATATATATATATATATATATATATACAAATTTAATTTTCATTTTTTTCTTATTATATACAGCAATCAAATATAATATTTTAACTTTTTTGACCCCTCCCCCTCCCCCCTCCCCTATCCAAAAAAGTTATAACATGATCTAGGGAAATTATAGATTTCTTTCAGTTTCCCGCGCCGCCTGCGATTGGCTAGCGCTCTGCACCGGTAAGTCCCAGTAATGCTGTTCGTAACCCCTGTTTTCTGCTACTAAAATGACGATCAACTTTAGTTAATCAAATGGAATGCGCATTTTTTTGGTCCAAGAAAACAGGGTTTACGAACAACACTAGTATTGATATTTATGTAATGCAAACCTCCTCGTCTGGAAGTGTTGGGTTGAGACGTTTATAAGCCCCAGCATTCTTAGCAATCCTAATCAACCGTCGACTTCCAAAGTCGTAATGTGGCTGAGCACTCAAATGCATCTTACACAACTCGTACAGGCGGCATATCTGCAAAAAATCACATAACCTAGAGTTAGCATGCCAGAAGTTGAGAAATATTAAAAATGTTTACCTTATGAGCAAAACCATTAGCCTCACTAACTCCCTCCGCCAGCAACGTCATCTCCACCACCAAACACGTGTCTCCACTAGTGATGCTGACTGGACGAAACAGTGCACGTAAGCACGCAGGCAGAGTACGCCTCGAGTAGCCGATCTCATCTTAAACATTGGATCAAAGAGAAGTTGAAACAAGTGAAGTATCTAAACTTTTAATTAAAATTTTGGAATATATGAAATTTAAAAAAGTATTATAAGAAAATAAAATCTATTCAATCAAGTAATCATTATTAAAATAGAAGATGTTTTTTGTGTGTGTGTGTGTGTGTGAGTGAGTGTGAGTGTGTGTGTGTGTGTGTGTGTGTGTGTGTGTGTGTGTGTGTGTGTGTGTGTGTGTGTGTGTGTGTGAGAGAGAGAGAGAGAGAGAGAGAGAGAGAATCGATTTACATTATAAATATGCCTATATTCTCTCTCTCTCTCTCTCTCTCTCTCTCTCTCTCTCTCTCTCTCTTCATAAACGTCACTACTATGATCACCTGTAGTTAGAGTGACGAAGATCGCCGTGTTTGGATGCAGAGTAATTTCTGACTCCAGTAAAGTAACTTTATTTTTTGACGAGAAAATTGCAGAGAGAAAATTTCTCAAATGTTGTGAGAGCATGTGATCAGAAACATTCAAAAACTCTTCCAGTACGCCCCATGCTCCGAGTTGAGCTATCCCTGCAACAATATAAATATTACAATATATATATTTTTGTATGATCTTAAATATATATAAAAGTCTTTAAAACTAGATTACTTTGTAAATCTGACTGTATATTTAATTTATTATATCACATTTTAGTCTTGTTTGATTTTTTTTCTTTTCTTTTTTTTTTTTCTTTTTCTAAATTGAACGAAATTTACAGTTTTTTATTTTTCAAACCATTTTTAAAATTTAAGAACCTAAGCCTCTTAATTCATTAAAAAAGTGCTTTTTTTATTCTTCAAAGCGGGTATAAACATCAAATGACGAACAACACATAAGAAGTAAAGAAACGATGATGTAAGTTCCATTTTGGAACGACTACAAATGGAAACTTTTGAAATGTAAAAAATTATATATATTATATATATATATATATATATATATATATATATATATAATACACTTTTCCTTTTTTTTTTTTTTTTTTTTATGAAATTTGGTTTTTGACTAAAATAAATCTGAATCAAAATTTGACAAAATTCCAATATGCAGTTAAAATAACACAATTACTTTACTCAGTAGCTACTGTATGTCAACTGTTACCTGTTAGAAGTGCAGCAAATGTTGTGTGGTTCATGTTTTGACTGCAGTTAACACTGAAGATGAGACGTCCCAGACTAAAAGCCAGCCCACGTAACATCTCACTCTTACCACAACCCTCTGGTCCTTGCAACAAACCTCCCATCTTCAAGTTTAGCAGAGTCGTGAGGAAGATGGAGCACCTCAAAATTGAATTTTAAAACACTTTTCAAATAAAAAACCCAAAATTTCAAAAATTTGAATTTTAAAACACTTTTTAAATAAAAATATAAATAATATATTTTTTCCTAATTAATAAGGTGGTTCAGAAAAGTTTTAATTTTAAGTCTACCATACCACAAATTATATTGCCAATTTTTCAGAACTAGAGATAACCTTTGGAGTGATTTAAACAAAAAAATTATACACATTTAATTTTATACATGAAAAAATATAGCGCAATCAGATAGATATAAAGCCTTACATTTTGTTTTATTCTGTAAACAAATTTGAAAAGAGATAGTTGTAAGAAGAAAAAAACGTATTAGTGATACCGTAAAAGTATTTTTTTTTAATTAATGGAATGTCTTGGTGATTTGTATCTATTTGATGCAGGTTAAAGCATGATGAAAAATGAGCCAAGTTTCACAGTTGACATTTCCCTCCCACTTTTCAATTTATGCCGACGTACCGGTCAGTCTGCGGTGTGACGACAGGGTGGTCAGTATCTCCGTAGTACTCGTAGTCATGACTGAATGACCCAAACATCTGCCGGCATTCAACTTTGTTGTGCTCCAAGTCTCGGTAGAATCGCAGCTGTGCGAGCCAGTCGTACGAGGCAGGGTCCTTGTGCTCTGGAAACGAATGAATGAATGAATGAATGAATGAATGAATGAATGAATGAATGAATGAATGAATGAATGAATGAATGAATGAATGAATGAATGAATGAATGAATGAATGAATGAATGAATGAATGAATGAATGAATGAATGAATGAATGAATGAATGAATGAATGAATGAATGAATGAATGAATGAATGAATGAATGAATGAATGAATGAAGGAACGAACGAACGAACGAACGAACGAACGAACGAACGAACGAACGAACGAACGAACGAACGAACGAACGAACGAACGAACGAACGAACGAACGAACGAACGAACGAACGAACGAACGAACGAACGAACGAACGAACGAACGAACGAACGAACGAACGAACGAACGAACGAACGAACGAACGAACGAACGAACGAACGAACGAACGAACGAACGAACGAACGAACGAACGAACGAACGAACGAACGAACGAACGAACGAACGAACGAACGAACGAACGAACGAACGAACGAACGAACGAACGAACGAACGAACGAACGAACGAACGAACGAACGAACGAACGAACGAACGAACGAACGAACGAACGAACGAACGAACGAACGAACGAACGAACGAACGAACGAACGAACGAACGAACGAACGAACGAACGAACGAACGAACGAACGAACGAACGAACGAACGAACGAACGAACGAACGAACGAACGAACGAACGAACGAACGAACGAACGAACGAACGAACGAACGAACGAATGAATGAATGAATGAATGAATGATCAAGTATATATAGTGTAAACAAACAGACCTAAGTCGTATAGTTTGTCAATGACGTTGAGGGCGTGGACTTCACACGTGAGCATTGCGCCAACTTTGAGTCTCTCTGCACAAGTCAACTTTTCTTTCATAACTTCACATAACTTGCTGACTTGTATCTCCTGTAACATTTTCAAAATTAACATAAACTAAAAAACATCGTTTGTAAATTTGATTCTATAATAATTAAAGTATTTCACTAATAAGCCAAACATTTCATATAAGAAGAACTTGACCACAAATTTAATAGATATAATTTTAAATGAGGATAATAAGACATAAATCATAACAAAGTCACATAAAAGATAATCACATATATGTCACAATATTTTGCTACTTGTCTTATCATTAAATGACAAAATGTATCAATTTTTTGTGTGACAATACTGTTAAGTACTTTCTTACGCTATCAAATGACTTAAAATAATAATGAATATTGTGCTGATTATCTATTTAAAGTTGTTTCTAAGAAAGTCAAAGGACCATATAAGTTTTTTTTTTTTTTTAATTTTTTTTTTACCTTTTTTGGCCTCTAATAAAAACCATTTATTATTATTATTAATAAATCAAACATCAATAAAAAATTAAAATATGTTTAATAGATAGGATTTTTTGGTGAAAATTACGATTACGCCTGCAAGTTTCATAGTTAGGCTTTTTGCTTCACAATCTACTGTATGTGTTTATAAAAAATTGGTACTTCACTGCTAAAAGCTTAGAAATCATATTTATGTAAACTAACAGTAGGTTGTGATGCAGGTAAATAATTAAACATTTTTTCACGTGCAGCCGTCATTCTTACCAAAAAATCCGGTCATTTATATTCAATATAAGCTATACGTATATTGCACTAGTGCAATAAATAAAAATAATAAACAGTTTTTATTGAGAGGCCACAGAAGGTATACCCACGTGTTTGAGAGTACTGCTCTCAAGAATAATAATAATTATAAAAAATGACGTCTTACCTGCTCATGTCTCAATAATTTGAGAGGTTTTCTTCTTTCAGTTTTGGCGCATTCATGCAAGGCTCTTGTGCATTCTGCAGTCCACCAGATCTAAGTAAGAGATTTAAAAATATCAATAGAGAAGAGTCACGTGTTGTTGTTCGTGATCACTTACGTACCTTGCTCGCTATGATACAAACTTGTCCAACAAACACTCGCATCCAGCGATCTCTCTTTGTGGGATTTCTCATTAATCCATCAGAACTTCTGATCAGCTGGGAATGTAACGATGTCTTCATTGCTTCCTCTGTAAATCAAAAGTAATTTAGAACAGAGAAATAAAGTTAACTTGCTGTTGTGAACCCACCCAGGAGTTTAATTTTCTCGTCGATTGTTCCTTGTAGACAAACGGACTCTGAGAAATGAAGTTGCTCACCATTTGCAGAGCAGAATCCAAGTACTTCATCAATCTAATAATAAAATAAATAATAATAATTCTCTATAATTTTTCTCTAAAAACTCTTGAAATTTGCCTAGTACTACTCATTTAATTTTTTTTTCTGGTCTCGCAGGACAGTAGTTTGCTCAAAAACTTAAATAAAGCATACTTTTTCAATGCTACGTAAAAAAAAAAAAAAAAAAAAAAATTCGCACCGTCTGTGATTGACTAACGCACTTCACTGCACGGAAAACATAAATTTAATAAATTATTTAGATACATATCAATAACTCTTTAGTACTAAACAATAACTCTCTTGCAAAAAGTTTAAAGAGTACCTCGTTAGTACAAACGCAATTTCTTTAGCGGTAAATAGTTAACTATTTAGATTCTAAAAAGTTTAGTTTGTATCTAAAGAATTTATTATGAAAAAAGTCTAAATAGTAACTCTTTAGATCATTTTTTCCGTGTGGTAAGCTTCATTTGCTGAGCATTTGCTGATCTATCATTGGCCTTTTTTTTTTCTCTTGAGATTTTCAATAATTATAATTATTTAAATCAGGTACATGTTATAACCAATTACTTTTTCTGGAATTACTTAAAGTTTACTTTCGTAAGGCATAGAAAATTATTAGAGTCCTCGTCCATTTGCTACCGTATCGGCATGAGTTTATAATTATTATCACATTTAAAGAGGTACATATATAAGTGCTATTGATAATAAAAGGAGATGTATATTAAAAAATACCCACTACATAATATAAATTCAAAGTAAATTAGTTAAACATTACTTTAGACGTATTTACCTGACGACCAAAGCGCAGTCCTGTGGTCCCGGGGAAACAAATGCACATGATTTGATGCACGAGATTGTTGTCGTGCCCAAGTTGCAACAATCGCAGTTTCTCATGACCAGAGAGTAAGCACAGTCTTGGACATGTGCGACATTTGGTCTCTAAAACTACTTGCAAAGCATGCCACGCCCTCTCTACTTTGTGTCTTAGACTTGCCAGTTTGTCAGCATACTCTGAAATAATAATAAAACACACATAAGTAAGCACAGTCTTGGACACGTGTGACATTTGGTCTCTAAAACTACTTGCAAAGCATGCCACGCCCTTTCTACTTTGTGTCTTAGACTTGCCAGTTTGTCAGCATACACTGAAATAATAACAAAACACACATAAGTAAGCACAGTCTTGGACTTGTGCGACATTTGGTCTCTAAAACTGTTTGCAGAGCGTGCCACGCCCTCTCTACCTTGGGTCTTAGACTTGCCAGTTTGTCAGCATACACTGAAATAATAACAAAACACACATAAGTAAGCACAGTCTTGGACTTGTGCCACATTTGGTCTCTAAAACTACTTGCAGAGCATGCCACGCCCTCTCTACCTTGGGTCTTAGACTTGCCAGTTTGTCAGCATACTCTGAAATAATAACAAAACACACATAAGTAAGCACAGTCTTGGATTTGTGCGACATTTGGTCTCTAAAACTGTTTGCAGAGCGTGCCACGCCCTCTCTACTTTGGGTCTAAGACCTGCCAGTTTGTCAACATACAGTAATAATACACACAATCACACATAAGTTGCACTTATTACACAGCTGACAATATTATGAATACTAATTAAATATTTAATTCTGCGTCACGATGAAGCTACTAACTTTTTTATTATTTTTTTTTTTATGACAGCTAAGCTTTTTACTTTAAAATTTACTTACAAAAAAGTATTTATTACATATTCTGTACTTCTCAAATTATTGCCTGCATCTACATAAAACATTGCCACAATCAATACGTAATATTAACTGCATGTTACCCCAGTAAGCTAACTAACTATAGTTAAACCGTAGTTAAGTTGTTATTTTAAATGTTGCAACAATTAAAAAAAAAGATAACTAAGGTTTAACTAGAGGTTGCAGCTTACAACCATTAGTCCATTTTCATAGACATTCTTCATTACAACTTCATTTATACTGCACTCAAAATCGATATCATTTTTGAAGGTACAACCTTCATTTTTACTTAAAAACCTGACCAATGTTAATGAAAATATTAAGTATCTGTGATAAGATATTTTCAAAAGTATCAATATAACCTACCGTCCGACAAAACCACTTCCATGATATTTTGTTCGCATTTGTGTGAAAGCATTAGACTGCTCCAACTCTTCATCACAGATTTAACACCAGGAAGAATGGACTTGATTTCTTCTTCAAGAGAAATTGGCTGCAAAATAATAAAACAACACACATAAGTATTCAAAATTCAAAAAAAAAAATATTCGTTTATAAATTTAATGATGCAAATAAGCAAATTTTTGTCAAAAACATGAGACTGCGTTTATTGAGTTAAAATATCTGTAAGTCATTTTCAAATAGTGCAATACATTCAATTCAATGTGAAATATATTTCATTGTGTGAAATAAAGTCATTAATTTTGCATGCAAGCAAAGTAATTGCTTATTGGAAATATAATGCTCTGTGTGCACAGTTCTTTACCTCAAATTGGAAAAGTATTTTCTGCACTGACATCAATGTTTCTACCGTCTCTAAAAGTCGATAAAGTTTATCCTTCCATACTTTGACTTCCTCAAAAAATGGCACTACAAATCTGAAAATATTATTAAACTCGTTGTACATAAATTAGAGCATTCTATACCAAAATTTTTTATTTGCATAGTACAGATAATAAAAGCTAAATAAATTAATAAATAAAAAAAAAAAAATTTAAATATCGTAATCAAATCTACTCATCTCAACTGTTTTTGTTATTATTAAAATTTAAAAAATGTCATACTTTTGTTAGATAATAATAGGATCCCTGCTGAAGATCAGAAAATCTATTTAAATAATTTCAACAAAAATTAGAGAAAGAAAGAAGAAAGCAAAACAAAGGTGGTGAATTTGGAAAGAATTTAGCTGTTCTGGAGTAAACGGTTTGATTGAATACAGCATTTTGAAGAAAAATTTACAAAGGCTGAATACCCCACATATATTTTTCATATTTTTCGACATAAATTGAAATGTCACTACAATCAAAGCTATGTGTATAAAAATTTAGAAATATGTAAGTATACTTTGAAGCCTGAATGACTGCTAGCTGTCCGAGATGTTGATCAATCAGCGAGAAAATGTTATCTGATGACGTCACTTTACTGATCTTACTTCTAGGTGGCAGTTCGACCTCCAGCTTCACACTTTGCCAAGCAAGCGCAATCTCGTGCAACATCTGACAAATAAAAATAAGTAACTTTATTAAGGCATTGTGAGGGCTCGACAGCTCTGTTTTACAAAAACTTGACCATAACATTACATGTAAACTTTACATAAGCAAAAAAAGAGATACAGCAATTAAACAACACTACATTGTTAAAGGAATAGACCAGAGAAAAACATAACCATTTATATCACAAAACAAAACACTTGATGGGATTTACATAAATAACATTAGTTTGTATCAAAACCCAACAGTAACCCCGTAGCATTGATCAGAAAATTCAATTTATACATCCCGCACAATATTTTCACACTAATTTTTGCATGTTTCTGACGTCATAAACATGAATTTTTACGCAAATTGCATACTTTACATATATGTATTAAATATATTTTCACGCTCTCTCGTGGGGCTACATTAACATTCTGGTAAAAATTGTCAACAGTTTTGAAGTTCCCATTTCGTGTTTATTCATTAAAAAGCTCATGTTTTTTTTATGTGTGTTGCTTTAATGATTTTGACTTTTTTTTTTCCATAAACTATTAAAAGTTACAGTAAAAATACATTCTCATTACATATATAGCTCTACTAAATATATTTGTCACGATCTCTTACGTTTTCAATCTTGTACTCCAAGTCTGCATCCCCTACTATCAACTTGATCTCATCATCAAAGTTTGTCACCCCCATTGTCATGGCTGCGTTCAATGTAAAATCTTCAGAGCGAGGGTCAAAATCTCTGCAGCGGGGAGAGAAAACAGAACAGAAAATAAACATGAAATATAAAAATTATTATAATATAGATTATATAATAATTTAATAGTTAGAGGCGCCTGAAAAATAGCCGACGACCCCTAACTTTCTATTCATTAGCATTACGGAACCATCTTTATAGCAATTTTTAAAGGGAAGGGGGTGGAAGTGAACTGAGAAATTGAAATGACTCTTACTAAAGATACATTTTCCCATGTTTTATACTAATATAAAAAATTATATTTAAAAATAAAAACAGCAAGAAGCATTGTTACCTGCCCACTGCTGTCTGAATGCGCTCCCAGTGCCTGGTGCGCAATGCTGGACTGCGCAAGTAGCGCACGAGTGGCAGCGCATGCTTGACGTTCTCAACTGCAAGTCGAGTGTCCTCCAACACCGACCACTCTCTGGCAGGCTCGTGAGCTAGACGTCCTAGTCGCCGAGATATTGCAGCCACCTAAGTACAAGATAATGCTTGATCACAGAGACCGGAGGTAAAAGCAAACTGGAGGTTACTCTGCAACTTTCATAGCTAGCCTTTGTGCTCCACATCCCAAGTTAACCTTAGGTGTTAGTGCAGGTTAAGAATTTGTTGCAATTTTTGCAGGCAACATCGTCAGTTTTACCCAAAATCTGATTGATCACCAAAAGCAGTAAAAAATACTTACTATTCATTTGTTAAACAAATAAGACAAAAAGTCATTTAATTATTAAACTATAATTTTACCTTCTCCTCAAGCTGGTCGGTCTCTAAGTCTGAGAACTTGCTCTGTTTGTATTTGCTCCAACACACAACCCAACTTTTCCTTGCTAACCATACAGCGCAAAGAATATCCAAGATCTGCAACACATACAATTAGATTGCAATAAACATCGTATTTCCTGGTGTAAACTGAGACAAAACAAAACTCACGCTCTCGATGTTCTGCAGCTCAGCAAGCTGCGGAGGCTCCAAGCCAAACATATCAAACTGACGACCAATTTCCTCCTTGCGAACTTTTATATCTTGCAAATGTTTTTTAGTCTTGTCCAAAAATTGCAACGCAGCTAAAAATAACCTCAATTTTAGTTTGCATTCTTTTCTGTTCCCCGTATAGTAAGAGTAAGTATAGACTTAAAAAATGTGCAGGGTAATTTTATTTCATTTTCATGTAGAGGACATTGTTCTGAATCAATTGATACATATAATTTCTAATTTCATTAAAGAATTTTAATTTTTGAAAATTGAAGAATGACGTTAAGGTCGATTAATATGGGAAAAAACTGCCAATCGTAACGTCATTTTACGTCTTTCAAGAATTAATTAAAAATACTGAAAGAATTCAAAAAAATAGAAATTAACATATCCATCGATTTAAGGCAATGTCCTCTTTAAGAATATGCAATAAAATTACCCCGTAATTGTTTAATTCTTCCTCATTATATTATTTAAATCAAATTACTAACCTGATTCCTGCCAAGTAGTTTGAAATGGTCCACTTTTATGAACCTCGGAACATAACTTGGCTAGCTCACGATTTAATGCATTGCCCGTATCGATAAGCTTAGCTCGGAATGATTCCTATAAAATCAATTTCAATTAGCACGCATGTATATGTTTATGAGGGATGATAAAGTAGTTACTTACCTTACTGGCTTGTAGCGTGTTCTTGGCATTCTCCACGCACAAGATGTAGCTTCGCCATTGGTGAGACGCAGTGTCCAGTTCGTCTTTCAGTACCTCGGGTATGGGAACTTTGTAATGACCTAAGGCAAATTGATTGTCATTTCAGCACAATGATAATATCATAATATGTAACATTAAAGCCATAGACCACATAAAACAATATGTGCTTTTTAATGAATAAACACGAAATGGGCTCTTCAAAACTGATGACAATTTTTTACCAGAATGTTAATGTAGCCCCACGAGAGAGCGTGAAAAATATGTAAAGTATGCAATTTGCTTAAAAATTCATGTTTATGACGTCAGAAACATGCAAAAATTAGTATGAAAATATTGTGCAGGTTGCATAAATCGAATTTTCTGATCACTGCTACGGAACTACTGTTGAGTTTTGAGACAAACTAATGTTATTTATGTAAATCCCATCAAGTATTTTGTGATATAAATGCTTATGTTTTTCTCTGGTCTATTCCTTTAAGCCTTGTTTACAATAAACTTTTTTTTAATTGGAATTATTAATTATTTGATCAAAATAACATGTATTCTTATGGAGTTCACTTAACAAAAATTCCATTTAGAAAAAGCTTATTGCGAACACTGCATAAAAATTTATTTTATTTCGTATATATTTTTGACTCCCCGATGTAATACTACAATATCAATTTGAAATTTACCTAGTAATTCTTTATGTTCAAACAGTATTTGTAATTGTATGTCTTTAGAAGGAATGTGTCCCATTGCAAACTGGCAGTCCATGGTTTTCTCTGCTAGTTCTTGGACTGAGGCTGTATCTCTGGAGAGCCTGGGAAAATAAATAACTAAATCAATCAACCAATTACTAATTCAATATAAATAAACGAAATCATTCAATCAATCAATCAATACAAATAAACTATTTCAATCAACCAATCATTAAATCAATCAACCAATCAATATAAAAAAACTAAATCAATCAACCAATCATTAAATCAATATAAATAAACAAAATCAATGATTAAATCAATTAATCAATCAATATAAATAAACTAAATCAATCAACCAATCATTAAATCAATATAAATAAACTAAATCAATCATTAAATCAATCAATCAATATAAATAAACTAAATCAATGAATAAATCAATCAATATAAATAAACTAAATCAATCAACCAATCATTAAAACAATATAAATAAACTAAATCAATCAACCAATCATTAAATCAATATAGATAAACTAAATCAAAACACACGATATTTTGATATACCATATAGGATGCTTGCATTCATATAAAAGTAGACGCCATATGTAACCACTAAATAACATGGGTTGGTGTATGCAAGAATGTTACATTTTCCCAGATTAAAAATATTTAGCAATATTTTTAAGAGCATTGATGCAGTTAACATGTTGAATTAGATTTTCATGCGATAAAAAAAAATCATAAAAAAAAACAAACAAATTTTCCAAGAAAAAGGGTCAAAACCGACGTTTGTTGTATGCTGAGCAATGTTATTCATTGCTCCAATATGATAGCGAAGCGCATTCAGTATGACGTCATGCGCATATATGTATGTCTCCTCGATATTAAACAGAGTACTAACTTGATCATATCGTAAGTAAGATCAGAGTTAAATTTCTGCGCCTTAGCCAGCGTGGACTGCAGCAGCAGCAAGAGAAGAGCCGACTGCCACGTCCTCACGTGGTGCTCAATCGTGTCTTTGACTGACGTGGCGCTCACCTCGATGAACGACACTTGTAACGTCGTGCTCACGTTGGCTTCGTCCACCACAACGGCAATCCTGAACACGATAATTATACATGTTAACAATTGAGGAAATTTGATTTTGCTCAAGTTATTGTAATTTTATGTAAAAGTACGTATCTCCCATTTTTAATATTTTGCATATTTGTTCTTAAATGCTAAACTTTAAACTAAACTTTAAAGTCTTAAAAACATTGTCCAAGCTAAAAAATATTGCTTTCGTATACACGATACGGTAATTGTAACGGATTTGTCACGCACCCAATAAAATTTCAAGTTATGCAACCCGCACAACATTTTCTATTACATTTCGTTCGTGTATTATGACTGGAAAAAAAAGAAAGAAGAATTTTACAGTTCTTACGCACTATATTATGCATTTGGGTTCTGGTGAAAATTAGTATCAATTTAGGAGGTCCCACTTTATGTGTTTAGGTAATAAAAAGATGATGTTGTTAGGCCTGGAGTATACTGTTCTATTCTATAGTATATGTTCTATATTATACTATTCTAAAGTGACGTAAGCGGATGTTTGTTTGACCTGTCTATAAAGTCCCTAGAAAATACCAAGTACTCTCACTCCATAAGAATTATTAACAAAAAAATTCATTGTTGAGAGGTCAAGATTGCCATTTAACTGCATGTTATTTTGTGAGGTTTTTAACGGTTTTGGTGAGAGTACCTGGTATTTTCTAGGGATCTTACCTGTCTATGTCCTGGGAGATGGATGCTGCGAAAGGATTCTTGTGTTGATATTCCTGTATGAAGTGCTGACAGTCCATGGTCCACAGCCAGGAGAACGCCTCCCAAGTGTCAGCGTAGTCTTGGACACGATCCTTGCAGTAGTCCGCCTCTGAAATTAGTGCACGAGAAATCGTTGTTATTCATGGGGAACATACATAATAATCGTCTTTATTATCAAAAAAAAAAAAAAAAAAAAAAAAAAAAAAAAAAAAAAAAAAAAAAAAAAAAAAAGCATGGAATGAAAAACATATTTTTGAAAGGTTAAAAGTTTTAGATCTGAAAACACGACTGGCTCATTCTTGCATCTAACATCAACAAGAAAATAAAAATTTAACATTCTTGAGTTTCTCTTTTGTCGCAATACACATAGAAAGACAGTATAGTAGTAAATTACATTTTACGTAATCATAAATGGTAAATACAAAAAAAAACATACTGAATTCATACTGTATTCAAGAGTGATTAATACCTTGACTCAACAAATTCTGCATTTCGCGACATTTTACGTTTTGTGTCAGTTTCAACGACAAGGGCAGGATTTTCTTGGCGGCTGGTATTTTGATGACGTCATCAAACTTAGGCAGAGATTTTGTGAGATGTATGATGCAATCTAGAGTGTTGTACATGGTCTTCATGATCTGGCTCATTGGAGGAGTGAATGTGATCTGCCAGAAATATCATTTTTTACTACTTTATAGACTTCACTTTTCATTGATAAAAATAAGCAACTGCATGGAAGGGTTATAAACTGTAGGTTCAGTTCTACCAGTTTTATATTGTGTCAATGCTTTAAATAAAATAATAATAATAAAAGGTAAAAGCTTGAAATATAGTTTAAAAAATCGTTACATCTCTTGTTATAAGCAGTATATATAAATTCTAAACATGCATATAATTTGGATCTAACAAGTTAACAATTATTTTATTTCTTAAAAAAATGTTCCTTTGAGCGCAAAAGCTCATCATTTCACAACATTTCCTGTAATCTAGTTTTTCCCCTTGTATGTATCAAATCTTTTTTATTATATACACGTAAATGTTTCTTAATTAATATTATAACTTGAAGCAAAAAGGAGATTGCGAGGATTATGTAATATACTATTATATTTAATACTAATAAATAATAATCCTTAAAAATAACGATCGATGTAAGTGAACATTCTCCTTAAATTAATATTTTTACCACGTTGTTCTCCACTGATGCTGAGACATGGATGATGACGTCACACTTCTCAGTGACCTGGGTCAACAATTTCTGCAGAGCTTCTCTGACCAACAAAATGACCGCCTCGTCCACCAAGTTGGCGATGGTGCTGACGAAATTTGCCCAGTGTTTCAGTGTCTACATTAACAATACAAAAATTGACATTATATTTGATAAAGTATCAATATTTAAATCAATATACTGTATACGTACATTTGCTGTGCTTTTACCAAGTCGTTTTTTAATATTAAGAAGCAACTTGAATATTTCCTCGTATCGTGGTTTGATTGCAGCCCTACAAATTTAGTACTTTTTAAAGTAACAGTAAGAGAACCACAAATAATTAAAATATTTTTATTTTTTAAATTTGTTTTTAATGTTTGTTTCACATTTTTTAAATAAAAGTTGTGCATTAAAGTGCGTCTGATATTGTGTAAACATGTAATAAAACTGCCGTTTAATAAGTATTTCGTATATATTTATACTATATGGTATTAGAAAGTGATTTTATCAACTTATAAATAATAGTCATTAGACTCATTACAAAAAAAAAAAAAAAAAAAAAAAAAGTATTCACAGTGCTTAAAAAAAGTCTAAAATAAATTGAATTATTATCAATAACTTGAACTCTTTCAGAAAGTAAAGTACACGGAAAAAATTATCTAAAGAGTTCCTATTTAGACTTTCTTCATAATAAATTCTTTAGATACATACTAAACTTTTTAGAATCTAAAGAGTTAACTATTTACCACTAAAGAAATTACGTTTATACTAACGAGTTACTCTTTAGACTTTTTGCAAGAGAGTTATTGTTTTGTACTAAAGAGTTATTTATATGTATCTAAATAATTTATTAAATTTTTGATTTCCGTGTAAAAATTATTCTGTCATTAAGATAAATCTTACATCAAGTTTGACTGGATATCGTGACCATCGTACAGAGATTCAGGTTTGATGTTTATCAAAGACGAGCCAGAGATTTTAGCACACTCGTTGACGATACTTTTGCAATCAGTATGAAATTGTCGCGTCCCTGCAAGCAGCTGAACACAGATCACAGATTAGTATCACACACAGAAAAAGGTAACTAGAATTACTATTTAGTCGTCTTTTATAATAAATTTGATATATACGTACAAAGTTTTTCAAGATGTAAATATCTACTACTGAAGAAATAACGATATGTATGCTAACAAGTTACCGTTTAAACTGTTTTTCAATTCAGTTATTGGTTGTTATTGAAGAGTTATACCTGTGTCGCTGAATAATTTGTACAATTTATATTTTACGTGCAGTAAATTTATAATAATCTAACCTGACCTTAAAGTTGAGAATAAAATAGATTTGAATTAGTAAAGACCTTTTTCTATATAATTCCTATCTATAAATAATTTATTTGCTATTTTATTGATTGATTGATTGATTGATTGATTCTCTTACATCATCGACCACCTTGGTACACTTGGCAATGAACTGTGGTGGTACTTTTGATCTCCATGAGTAATGGGAGAACGCTGGGTTCAATTCTCTGTCCACTCGTAATATAAGGTCTTTAAAAAGACATTTCTCAGCGTCCGAAGTTCCTAAAAGAAATTTTGTTGTAACAAGTCACATTTTTAAGGCGGGAAATCAGCTACTGCGGAATTTGACTAAAAAATTGTAAAGACAGAAGAATCTGAAATTTTGTACAGTGATACATTAGGATTAGGTATCTTCAAAAATGTAAAAATTTTTGGAGGGTCACCATGCTAGATTTTAAATTATGATTTTTTGAAGTTTTAGTCCCATAAGAGCCCCATGTTAATTTCAATAATTAATTCCTCTCTTATCTGATGGTCACGGATTCTGAAAATTTTATCATAGGTAGCTGTTACTGTTAACTTTCAAATGGCATCATAAAATTTTGAAGTTTTCTTTTTAGATTTTGAGATACAAGCCATCTATACAGTATACAACCCTTAATTAAGTAAAACAGTCGGTTGTGGCTGCAAAAAAAAAAAATAATAATAATAATAATAATAATTTGTTCAGCTGCACCAAAACTTATTGTCAGTTTGCTTGAATATTTTATTTTTACTTGTATAGCTTCAGCGAATACTTTTGAGAAGTACACAATTTATTTTTATATAGATTTCACAGTTAATTTAGTATAGGGAAAGAAACTATGATTTTTGCAGACTAAACCAATATTTTTTACATATAAAAATATATATATTTAATTATTTGCTACTCCAGTAATTGTGATGTTTGACATACTGGCCATGGTTTCATTGTAAGTTCTGCAGATGGTGAGCATGTTCTCTCTCAGCTCCAGGATTGACTTCTCCCGATTGCAAAGTTCGTGCATGTGACTCGGAGGATCGAAGCCAAGACTTTGCCACACTCGTGCCTCGTGCATGCACTGAACTACATCCCTGTAACAATAAAGATCATTATTCAGCAAGAAATAAATTTTACTCTACAGCTAAACGTGAGAAAATGTCAATAAATTTTTATTATTGTGGCTAAAAAATTAAATTTTAATATAAGATTTCCTCACCTTAATTTGAGTAATCTAAATATTACGCAACAAATATTACAAATTTTACCATTGAATCTGGAGGTATATATATTTTTTTATCAAAATTATATCAAAACTTTAACAAAATATGATTTAAATGACAAAAAAAAACAAGTTTGTTAGAGATCTCATTAATATTAGTGTTTTTTTTATTTATGCATTTTTTTAATATGCAAAAAAATAAAAATATATGACAGAAAAATTCAAAACATTTGAGCTTTAAAAATGACCTATTAAGATTATAAATCTTGTTTTCAAATTTATTTTATATCTTTTGTATTCCTTCCATACAAGATAGCAAATTTGTAGACTACAATATTTGACCTGCTGAGGGTAGGTTCGATCATAGCAGTGTGTGAAGGACTGAGGATGAGCAGTGGACGTCTCAGCCTGGCCTCCCAGTCTCCAGTGAGGGACGCAGCCCACATATCACGGTACTCTTGTATGGTGTCGTCAATCACAGACAGCAGGAAGTTGTACTCTTTGATGACGTTCTCTTGTGTCTCACAGTCTGTCATTACGCTGCTCTCACTCAGCAACTGCAATACAAAGTCATATTTTTATTAAGTAATTATAATTAATAAAAACAAAGTGCCACTAGCACTCTAAAACTGTAAAACAAAGACAATTTTTACTAAACAATAACAAATAAAAGGTATTATATATTAGCACTCTATAAAAAAATCAATGCAACCAATGTAAATTAATTGTTCAGAAATATTGATTGTCACTGTGATCGTTTAACAAAATCAACGATATAAATGACATCTCAACAGTGGAGTATGAGTACAAAAAAAGATCAGAAATGGCAACGGCCAACTTCGAAGTTTAATTGATTGTGATTGTATAACGCTCGTTACGTCACACGTTTTTGTCATTAGATCATACGACGTCATAATCATTAACTCTATAGTAATTTATGCATCAAGGAACATAACACGTTCATCGTGCTATATTATATATTTTAAGATTCAAAATCTCACACTAAATTTGCAAAGTTTAGTTTTGAGAGAAGAAAAAGCGCTGAATTTAAACGGTAAAGTATTATAATCATAATTATGTTTAAACTGTATTTGTGTTAGAATATGTTTTGTGCATGCTTACTCTCATTTGTCTCTGCAGATGCATTTTGTTGTGATTTGCCATCATAGCAGCTCCGGAGTACGGCGGGAGGTCAGTGTAGCCAACGTTCTCACCCCCGAGCATCGCCTGGCTGACACACTCAATGCGGGAAAGAAACAAGCCGAAAACCTGCACAAATCAGACAATATTACTGGAGGTGCTATTTGCACGATATAAACTGAAAAATAAATAATAATAATAATAGATCTTTATTTACGGCGCATAGAGGACTTTTCCAACCCTATTACATGAACCTTGGCTAAAACATATATGCCAATATAATAATAATACATAAAACACATTATTTACTAAATAAAATACTGCTGCACATAAATAATTACTCCATGTCACTGTATATTATAGATATTACAAAATCTTACAAAGTCACTTTTCTCTTTCCATAACGACTTAAAGGACGACTTCTGAAGAAAATGGTGCAGTGCATGCATGGCCCTCAAAGCTTCATCCACCGTGGAGGTGCTGGCCATCACTGCGTGAGCCAGGGCCTCAATGCGGCGCTCCACGCACTCGACTTGCGCTCGAAATCTACACTCACAGCACAGAATCAGAGTTAGCAACATTATTTCATACTATCTAGCAGTTATTTTGCTTAAATTAAAGAGGAATTTGCAAGTTATACTGCGTAACACACTTGAAAATAATTTAAAATTTTGACCTAGTGCAGGAGTTTTTAGAAATTACTGAATAGTATACTGATGTAAAAGTTTTTTTTATTAATCTCTCTCTCTCTCTCTCTCTCTCTCTCTCTCTCTCTCTCTCTCTCTCTCTCTCTCTCTCTCTCTCTCTCTCTCTCTCTCTCTCTCTCTCTCTCTCTCTCTCTCTAACTCTAACTCTAACTCTAACTCTCTCTTACCAAATGTATGACAAAAATTAAGTGAACTTGAAATTTGACCACACATTTCTTTAGCTACCTTAACTGCTATAACTTTGAGCTTTTTTATACAAAAAAACAAACAAAAAACAAACAAAAAAAAGCCACATTTTTATAATAACAAAATAATAAAAATATATTCAGTTGCTTAAAATGTTAGTTTCTTATCAGAAGTTATTTTGCTCACTAATGCACTTATTTCGACAAAAAAAAATCACAAACCTGTTCATTTCATCTTGCCACGTGACACACGTGACGTCCAGAATGATATTTCTATTCCTCGTCAGAACTTCAACTTCCCTTAAAATTTGTGACCTCACCTCGTCACAGATTTTCTGAAAAGCCGGTCCATTGGGCCCAGAGAACATCGGTTTTTTCACTGCGGTTTTTTCGTTTATGCTAAGAAAAATATTTTGTAAAGCAAAAACTGATACTAGAAACATAAACAAGAAATAAAAAATATGCTAAATGTGTAAAAATTTACCGTCCAAAAATCATCATTGCTTCACAGATCTCCTTCAGGTCTTTACTTCGAGCTATGAACGTAAAAATAGAGCTAAATATCTCTTGAGTATCCAGATCCCATGCATATTCAGTGTACTTTCTGTGCAGATCTGCGATCTGTAAAGTTTTAACATGCATTAATAGCCAAATAGGTGAATGACTGAAATAATGAATGTAGGATCGAACGAACGAACGAACGAACGAACGAACGAACGAACGAACGAACGAACGAACGAACGAACGAACGAACGAACGAACGAACGAACGAACGAACGAACGAACGAACGAACGAACGAACGAACGAACGAACGAACGAACGAACGAACGAACGAACGAACGAACGAACGAACGAACGAACGAACGAACGAACGAACGAACGAACGAACGAACGAACGAACGAACGAACGAACGAACGAACGAACGAACGAACGAACGAACGAACGAACGAACGAACGAACGAACGAACGACCAAGCAGACCTCGGCATAGACGTGCATGTAATCCTGGCAGCACGCGATACAGGCAGTCGCTCTCTCTGTGCCATACACCGGCCTGCCTTTAAATATCGCTCGCAGACTGACAGTTCGCGTGCAGACGTCGATGATCTGGTGACTCAGACACAGGAACAGTTGCATCACTCGGCTCCTGAGTCACAAATATCACAATTACAAAAACAATTAAAGATATGCAAGTTGTGCTTACAAGAATAGTAAGACTTTGATTAGCATCACCATACAGTGTATGTAACGAAGAGAGTTCTTGTAATATAACACCCATATATCGCCCATTTCAAGTTTCAGGTTTGTTAAATTAACGATTGTTTAAGATAAATCGAGCGTACTTACTTAAGATCTCACAAATATGTACTGTTATCTTGCCAAATATATTTTCTACTTGTATAGCTTCAGCGAAATATAATTTTCATATATAATACTTAATACTAACATCATACTATACAGCTCTGTATTTATTTAAGATCCCCACTCGTTTAATATTGTAAATAGGGCCTTATATATACCTGAGTTACGCAGGTAACCGGAAGTTGTTCAGAGGTAAAGTTAAGGGAATAGAGGTATAGATTGTGAATCACAATATTTAATGAAAATTCTGAGCCTAACCAACCTTAAAATTTAGTTTAAGATTTCGCATATAAAGAGAATATTAAAAGAAAAACAACGAGAGTAGACGATGAAGCTTTACCTGGAGTTGAAGTGAGGTGCTTTGAGCCATATTAGTCGTACGACGTTGAGAAGCTTGGTCACGTGAGGTATGACGTCACTCAGCTGGGTGCACTCTGCAAGTGCAGCACATGGCATGTTCAACGTACTGAGGTACTTGGTGTTGGACTGGGCCTCGCTCTTGCCTCTCTAAATCAAAGATACAAAGACATGTCTGTGGATGGTCATGTGACATGTGAGATATGACGTCACTAAGCTCTGCAAGTGCGGCACATGGCATGTTCAACGTACTCAGGTACTTGGTGTTGGACTGAGCCTCGCTCTTGCCTCTCTAAATCAAAAGTATCATCAAATGGAAGAAGAGTCCAATGTCTTTGCATCTTGATCATCTATTGCTGTCAAATTTTGATTTAATTTGTAAACCTTATGAGTCTTAAATTTGAAGTCCTCTTAAATAAAAAAAATTTGCAGGGTAATTACTCCCTATCCCTATAATATTTACATATTTTGGTCCCTCTTGTTCTTATACATCCCAATGTGTAGAGATAAAATAAATTATGTAATTTATGTTGCATATTTGTCATAATTATGCAGGTAGCATAAATATTGCTTCTTTTTTTTTTTTTTTTTTTTTTTTTTTTTTTTTTTTTTTTTTTTAATGAATTGCTGAAATTTGGCTAGCAAAGTTTTTACTTTTAGTTTATTTTTGTTCGTGTATAAAAAATCAGTTGACGGTTAATATTTTGATCAACAATCGTCAAAGTCCAATTTGGTGTCATTACTTACTGCTGCCTGAGCCATGATGGACCTCAACTGACGAGCTGCATCTGACTGTGCGACCTCCAACATCGGCAAGATGGTCTGTATGGCCGTGCCGTTCAACTGTTTCTCCAGGAAACACATGTTCTCATCTGAAATTGAAGTCAATAGCGATTACAATTAAACATACAAATAAAACATTTGTATATTTATGAGAGAAACAAGTTGTAAGTTATAACAATAGATATTATTGGCGTAACACGTTGTACAATCAGAGAACACACTTTTCTCTCTATTTAAATATGCATAGAGAGAATTCGTATGAAAAATTGTTTTGATGTAACATCACAGCTTGAGTTGGTTTTGAGAGCAAATAATACAGATATCACATGCAATGTTTGTTAAGAATAAGAATATTTATTGAGCCAGGCAGTTCATAGTAACAATCAAAGTTACAACAAGCGTTGGTCTTGTCAAATAAAACTAGAAATTTTGAAATGAGGGATACTGGATACACTTTACGTGTTTTAAGCCAATAAAAATCTTCTTTGTCCAAAATTTTTTCCCCAGCAACACCCATTAAATTGAAAAGTAAAAGCTATTTTAATAAAAATGTACACGTGATTGTATAAATATAAAAGTTATTAATGAAGAAAAAATTGTACAACAAAAAATGTATTGAGCATCCTGGAATATAGTGCTATAGATGTCTCAAAGATATACAACTTGTTCATCGCCAAGTAACAGAAGTAAGATGAAATATATTTGAGAGATCACATTATCAATCTGATTGATATATTCACATTTTTTGTTCCAGAAAGCAATGATGTCCGTGATGAGGGGCAACTTGGAGTCAAGTTGTTCTGCACTCACGGCCTCGGACACCTGCTCGTACCACCGTGCTATAGCCTCTGTGACAATAAAACATATACATACATTAATATACATAATTAACTTACACCAATAAATGTTTAATAATCTTAAATTAAAATATGTTGGTAATTTGTTTTTGATTGGGCACAAACGTAATTTCACTATAAATATTCAAACTGGTATAGAGGCTATACAGTACTGTATATCAATGATCTCATATAGTAATTCTGATTTAGACTTTTTACCCTTTGTTGGCAAAGGGGTGGTTTTCAAGAAAAATCATCTGCATGGCATCAATTAACAACATCTCCCAACTTTGTCTATCAAATGTGAAATTTTTATCACAAGTGATTTTATATGAAAATCGGGTTGAAAATCAATGGTCTTGAATTTTTGTTATAAAAAAGGTTCCATTTTTTTTTACTAATTAATAATTAACGACAAGACTTTAAAAACAAAAATTCTGAAACACAGCATGCGTATTTTCCATTAAATGACTGTTGCGGCAATACTAAATTTAATTTTTTTTAAAACATGCAATGCAACGATATTGCTATTTGAACTTAAAAAAAAAAAAAGAAAATCTCTGATTGAACATTACTATATGAACTCATCGATATAGTATCGCTATTCCAGTATATATGTACGTTGAGTATATTATTTATCACTGATACTGTATATAAGTACCCCTTATAGACATCATAATAACCATATGTAATGGTAGAGAGTAAACATTTTCTGCACGGATAAAAGTAATTACTATGATATTTATGCTGCATTTATGTCATACACGGAAAGAATAAATTAAGTAATTCGATTTGAATTTATATCATTATAGCATAAATGATGCTAAATTAGAACAGTATAAATAATTATGCTGTAAGACATAATAGTTATGCTATATAACACAGTTTCAGTATAGCATAAATTATGTTGTATTGAACAAATTGTGCTGAAAATGAGCTAGCATAATTATTACGTAGTTATTTTTGTCCGTTCATATAACATAAATGTTGCTATTTTAGAAATGCATAGATAATTACGATACATTTATTTTTTGTTGTGTTGTACAGCATAATTATTAAGAATTATGCCACTCATGAACATAGCAAAATATATTTCGCTGATTTCAGACTATAGCATGATTATTATGCATTTATTTTTATCCATGGTGGAGAGAGAGAGAGAGAGAGAGAGAGAGAGAGAGAGAAAGTAAAATGCTTAATCTCTACCATTGAATTGGTCACATTTAGATATTATTCTCAAAGATGTTATATAAACATAAATATTTCGAGACAATTAATTAAAGCCATAGACCGCACAAAACAAAATGTGTTTTTTAATGAATAAACACGAAATGGGATCTTCAAAACTTATGACAATTTTTACCAGAATGTTAATGTAGCCCCACGAGAGAGCGTGAAAAAACAGTAAAGTATGCAATTTGCGTGAAAATTCATGTTTATGACGTCAGAAACATGCAAAAATTAGTATGAAAATGTTATGCGGGTTGCATAAATTGAACTTTCTAATCTCTGCTACGGAGTTACTCTTGGATTTTGAGACAAACTAACGTTATTTTTATAAGTCCCATCAAGTGTTTTTTGATATAAATGCTTATGTTTTTCTCCGGTCTATTCCTTTAATGCAAGAAACGTCTACAGTATTTAACCACTAGCCTCTGCCCCTCGCAGTTTTCTCACTCTATTTTATCTTACAGGATATACGCACATTTGAAAGTGACATTACGTTTGATAAGTTGTATACCTACCTTCAAACCTGCCCAGAATGATGGTGTTATCTTGCGTATCCTCGAGGCCTTCCTTAGGTACATACAACAAGGTGAGACCGCGAGCCGCGAGCTGTTGTCTGCCAAGCTCTGAGAATAACTCGTGGAGAAGTCCACACAGGCGAGTCTTCAAGCCTGTTTCTGGTCAAGGATCGATCACATTTTAATTAGACAAGATCAATTAGAGAAGTTCTTCATTTACACTTTTCTTTAAACATATTTTATCATTTTAAATCAATTCTCTATAAGTGTGTAAAAACTATGGTGGTCGTGTAGACGCTATAGGCAACAATTTTAGACTGATTGAGGCAGTAACAATAATCGTTACATGGAAGTCTTATCTTGTATTGACCCAGGCAAAGACGTTGGTCTTTGGTCTTGTCACGAATATTTATTTGCAACTCACGTATAAAATAATCAAATTAATTAAAGCAAAAGTTTTGATTTGCAGGAGGAGAATAATATTAAATTAGGATTTTTACTAAAGTATAAGTATCAGTATTTTGATACTATTATTATTTTTAATACTATATATATATATATATATATATATATATATATATATATATATAATATATATATATGTAAGGATAATATAACTTGAAATTTAAAAGTTAGAGGGGATGGATGATGGTTTCTTGCAAATTTAAAGCTTTCTCTAGAGAAGCTCTATATGAAATTCATTATTTTACTAATTTTCTTAAACATCGACTATAAGAGTTAAACTTTTGAAATGCAGAAATACGAGCCTTGTAATTACAGCATTGCCAATGACTATATCGATAAGGATACTGAGCGGCCACGAAGCATTATTGTAGACAAAAGGCTGAGCAAAGCCAGACTCGAGGATGACAAGTGCCGCCTCGGTGACGTGTCCAGGGATAGACAAGTGCGTGACTTGCTGGAACAGCTTGTCCACCGTGAGCGGCTCAGCACGTACTCTCCTAAACACCACGCACGCCGAGGTACAACGTGGAGCGCCAGTGAAAGCCACGAGCTGCTCGCCATCTAGAGAAACAGTGAGAGTCTCCTCGGTACGCTCCTCCACAAAGTGACGCATCACGTCCAGTGCTTGCTGTGACCAGAGCGCCTTGTGAAGACGTGGTAGAGTGACGAGCTGCTGCATGGCCCTCGTCACGAGGCACGTCTCGACTTCAGGAACTGTCACTGGAGGTGACGTGGCGCTGCTCGCCTCTTCACCTGACCCTGCAATTGACCAGTCAAATTACGCCAAACATATCCAACATCATGAAAATAAAAATAATTTGTTGTGATTTAAAAAAAATTGAGATGATAATAAAAACAACAATGAGTTGAGTTTGCAAGTGTAAAACAAAGTACCTCCGTGTATAAAAGTATATTTATATAAAATTATTGGTTAAAATTGATCTCAAAATCAAGGTTTCTAGTATACAATGCTAATTAAACATTTTTTTTTTAATCTACACACTTGATATATATGTACATGATAAATTTGCTAAGTTATTTTAATGAGAAACCGCCAACTGGGTTTCAATATTATTACACTCATGTTACGTATATACGACCAACATGACGTGTGCATTAAATGTCATGTGGAATATTTTAACATATTTTAACATTCAAATATAGTGCGAGTTTTTCTCATAAGAATAGCATTTTTAACTTTTATTTTGGTAAAATATACTCTCAATATTGTGTGGACATAAAATTCAAATTGTGCCAATAGCAAGTAAGGATTTGAATTACTTTATCCCTTAAGGTTATAGTAAGTGTTTTTAAAAAAATTTCCTTATAATTAGTATTTTTGCAGTATATCAGTTTATAAAAATATTTTTTTGAACCTTTTAAAAATGTCCCGATCTGTATTGATATCAATTGTTTTCATATGAGTAAGAAGTAAGAGACTTTGACAGAAAAAAAAAAAAAAAAAAAAATACTTTTGACTGACGCTAAAATAAATAAATATATTAAAAAATTAAATTGTTTTAATATTACTTTAAAAAATAATAACTTTTTATATTATGTAGTACCACCAACGTTAAATGTCCTTTTATACATGAATATATGAAAATAAACAATAAAATAAAGCAAGCATTATTATATTATTATTTAAGTTATAGTTTTTCTTTCTCCTCAAAAGTTAGCAACAAATGTCAAATTTATTACTTTTTACTATCTAAATTTGATTTAAAAGCTTAGAAAAAAAAATGATTATATTTTTTCCCCGCGGTCACGAATTATGTTTACCTGATTCTTCGGCAACGCTGGGTGAGTCGGCAGCCTCCTTCTCATTCTCATCTCCCTCACTGCCCTCCATAAGTAAATGTGCACTTTTTTAATAACTAAAAATTGTTACTGATTTTTTTTTAAACAGATTTCTCTTTTAAAAAATATATACTTGGAATTTATGATATTTTTAAGTAACCAACGTAGCATAAGTTTTATTTATTTATTTTTTGTTCAAAGATCGTAACTTAGCAACGCGTTGCCAGGGCAATCATAATAAATCGTAATTTTGTAGATAATCCTGTCATATAAAAAAAAGCGGCTTCTAATTTTGATACTCACTTTTTTTTAGCACTTTTTTTTTTCTAAGTATTGATTTTTTTTTAAATTTAGTAGCTTAGAAATAAAATAAAAGACAATTAATAATTTATTTAATTTTATTTTAATTATAATTTTTATTATTTTTAATTTTTTTCTTTAAAATAAATTATATTTTAATGTTTTATTACTTTAACTAGTATATTATTATTAATAATACTTAGAATAGTTATAATTCAAAATATTATTAATAATTTTATTATAACAGTAATTTTATCTATTTATTATATCTAATTTTTGCAATATAATTCAATAAGGCAATTAATTTGTTACTTTTGGAATTTTAAATTCAATCAATGGAAATATTGGCAGAATTAAATTTTTTTTATTAAAATGTCAACAATGTATTATAGTAATAATGTATATTGCAACAATGAAATTCAGTAAAAAATAAATGAAAGCCCTCCTGTTTACGCCATCAACTGAAATAAGATATAAGGATAACTACAAATAAGATTTGAACTGTTTACTTCTATTTTAGTATCTACATATTTTATATTTCATTCTAATATTTGTCTTTTATTGATTATTGGATAATAATATTATAAAACAAATAAAAATAAGTATGTCGTCTATACATTATAGTTTAGCAGTAGTTTGCATGTTTCTTTCTTTCTTTCTTTCTTTCTTTCTTTCTTTCTTTCTTTCTTTCTTTCTTTCTTTCTTTCTTTCTTTCTTTCTTTCTTTCTTTCTTTCTTTCTTTCTTTCTTTCTTTCTTTCTTTCTTTCTTTCTTTCTTTCTTTCTTTCTTTCTTTCTTTCTTTCTTTCTTTCTTTCTTTCTTTCTTTCTTTCTTTCTTTCTTTCTTTCTTTCTTTCTTTCTTTCTTTCTTTCTTTCTTTCTTTCTTTCTTTCTTTCTTTCTTTCTTTCTTTCTTTCTTTCTTTCTTTCTTTCTTTCTTTCTTTCTTTCTTTCTTTCTTTCTTTCTTTCTTTCTTTCTTTCTTTCTTTCTTTCTTTCTTTCTTTCTTTCTTTCTTTCTTTCTTTCTTTCTTTCTTTCTTTCTTTCTTTCTTTCTTTCTTTCTTTCTTTCTTTCTTTCTTTCTTTCTTTCTTTCTTTCTTTCTTTCTTTCTTTTTCTTACTTCCTATTGATCCTCAATTTTTTTTTAATCTGGGTTTACTGCTACATTTTATAATATTTTAGATTTTATTGACAAAGGAATAAAAGCTTTAAAATTCTCATTATACTGAATTTCTATGACTTATATAATAATTTGAATTCCTAATTTTATAAGTTATGTTGACACTATCAATATTATTAAATTATAACTGTTTTCTGTGCTTAAAATTTAGCATTTATATTGGTTAATATCCATTAAAAAAATTGTAACTAAAAATTCTGCATTATAAAATCATTTTCTATGATTTAATAGATTTTTATGCATAATTATAAAAAAAGGTGTTAGTATATACATAAATAAGAACACAAAAATAATTTATTTTTATTTTCTTAAAAAATATTTATTTTTCACCCTAAGGCTGATAAACACCGATGAAGATGCTTTCTTTACAAACAACAATTGTACAATTTATTTGTTCCAATAAAAATATCAACACTGTAGAATTTCTATAGATAACATTCTCCAAAAAACATTATGGGTTGTCCAATTAAAAAATTTTCATTTAAATCATGCATTTTCTAAACAAACAATGGACCGTTTTCAAAATACTGAAAAAGTATTGCTAAAAATCAAGCATACTTCAATTTATGCGTAAAAAAATAAGGCAATATTTAGATTATACATTTAATGTTTTATACTTTAATTTATTTTATGGTTAGTCACCATATTTTTATGATGCGTAATTTTGAAAAGAGTCCATGTGCATGCAGTAATACAAACCACTGTGTAAGTATTGCCAGTACTTTAATTATTGACCACATTATCATAAACTTACTTTGGCAACCTGAGATATAGTATTATATAAAAAAAATTAAAAAAAAAAAGAAAACTCATGGCAACTTCTTGTGAGGGAGTATATTATTTTATATTGCAATTATTAAGGCATTGTTTAGCGCTCGGGTGAATTACGTACTTAGGACAAGACAACTGAGTGTACAATTGAGGGGGGGGGGGAGTATTTGGGGGTATTAACAAAGGGGGAATTATCACAAATACCTCATGGGTGGAGGAAAACATCGCATAACTCATTGCTCGCGTATACAGAGAGCGTTAATAAGTCTCTATTCTCCGTGAGTATTTTTTATCACGAAGTTTTTTTTCTTGCATTGCAATTTTTTCCATTATTTCAAAATATTGCTTCATCACAATTATAAACATTAACATTTTTTTTACTGTGTGAGTTTTGACTCATCGCAGCATTACATTTGTTCTTTTAAATAAATTGTTCATTTTGTTTACTATTGAGCAATGCTGTAACATAATATATTTATTTAATTATTGTTTTATTGCTTGTATAATCAAGTCCATATTTTGATTTACTTAAACCTCCGTATTTACAATATTATATATTTTTATATATATACACATTCATTCACACTCATCACTCAATATATTTTAATAAGTAGTCTTTAAATAAATAAATTTATTGCTTTGACAAGTTTTGCTTTTATATTCGCAGTTCTGCCTCGGAACCTGAGGGGGTCCCGGTCACGAGGCCTGTAGGTCGTGGAGGGAGGGCTCTGCCATGATGTGGGGGTGCTAGAGAGGGGCCCACTAGGGGTGAGATGGAGGGTGATCGCGTGGCGAGCGGTGAGAGGGAGGGGGAGAACGAGGGTGACATGGCAGCTGCAAAGCCCGCCTCGTGACTAATGGGCGACCTAGGTAGTTGATGTGACGCTCTCGCTACTGGCGCTATAGATCTAGGCGCCACACTAGTTAGCAAGGGTGGAGGAACAGTTTTAGATGGTGTTGTCAATGGTAATTGTGCCTTCTTGCCTGGACCAAATCCAGCAGGTGCAGTATCATCTTTTAGTCTTGCTATCTCTGAAAATACATGTGCTAATGGTTGATACTGTGGTCCCCAATCTAATAAATAATCCCAGTTATAACTTCCAGTCAATTCTTCTTCACTATGAACTATAGAACTTAATGATCCGGTCATACTTGGACCTTCATCATTAGCACCTGTAAAACCTAAGAGAGCACTTCTAGCGTCACTTCCACCACCCCCACCTCCTGTAGAGGCTGCAGACTGATCATCTCCCACTGCACTGGCACCAGCACTGCTACCTGGACCATGCTGTAGCTTGGCGTAGAGAAGATTGGCGAGGTCTGCCTCACCTCCCGCCTCATCGTCAAACAAATGCATGGAGTGACCGAGGGGAGGGAGAAGTTCTTGTGATCCTCCCGCAGTCACACTGCTCCCCGCACCCTTACTACTCGTATCACCAGCTGATCTCGACGTGTCGATACCTAACCTCGCGAGATACTGCTGCGTGTTGTGTACTGACACGTCAGAGAGGTTGTCTTCGTCACCTTGGATACAGCCAGAGTCACCCGGCAGAGCAAGGCCACCTCTCGTAGTCTGACCACCGGAAGTAGACTGAGATCCTCCAGGAGTCTGCATGAGTGGCCCCTCATTGATCATACGAATCTCTTCATCTTCACCATCATCTCCATCTTCTGCAGAGCCACGCCCACTTGAAGCTGATTGACTTTGCTCCGAGAGCTCAGAGTTGGCGTGATGAGAACCGTGATGTCTATGATGTCTCCTCTCTGCAGCGACTACTGCAGCAGCTTCATATGCCGGGATCTCGTCATACTTTGGTGGAAATTGTGCCATAGAAGCAACTGCACTGGCACTACTTCCTGGGCCTCTCACGTCAATCGTATCAAAACTGCTATGATCAAACGGTTCTGTACTTATAGATGGTTTACATTGACGTTTACTTCTCATATGTAAGAATAAAAATGTGGCACCAAATCCTAGCACGAGCATAATTAGAGCAATGAGAAGTCCTAGTGCCCAGTCTGCAATACCACCAGAGTTGGCAGCGGCAGCGGCTGATGTTCCTCCACTTGCCTCTGCTACAGAGAAGGTTGTCCCACCACGTGCAAGATCATTGAGAGCCACTTCAACCACGGTCATGTTGTTGAGAGAACCAGGACGTCCAGAACTTGCAGACACCACGAGACGGATCTCACTTCCTGCCGCCTCGGGCGAGAGCACTCGACGTACAACCAAGTCACCAGACGTGCGGTTCACTCTGAAGTGCGTGTCTTGACTTGCCAAGGTGTACACCACACGTCCATCAGGTCCCTTATCCTTGTCCGTAGCATGGACTTTACCTATGATGTATCCCACAGGTGGTGAGGGTGGGGCTACAAATCTATATTCACGCTCTGAAAACTCAGGGTGGAATTCATCACGACTTTCAATCTCCACTGAAACCACAGCTGTTGTTGATAATCCTCCACGATCACTGGCCCGCAGTGTTAGTGAAAACTTATCTGAAGCTTCGTAGTCGAAAGTTGTAGCTGTCGTGATTAATCCAGAGCTTGGGTCCACGTTGAATCTTCCACGTCCATCTCCAGCTACTATGGAGTAGTTGAGACTTCCAAATGATCCTCTGTCCAAGTCCGTAGCTTGAGCTCTGAGAACTCTAGCTCCAGTAGGAAGATTTTCAGCCACGGATGCTGTGTATCGTGACACGGGGAACTTGGGTGCATTATCATTCTCATCGTCCACGTGCACGATGACCACAGTGAGAGTGGCAAGTGGATTTTCAGGTGCTTGATCTGTAGCTCTCACCACTAGCTTATGCTGCTCCGCTCGCTCCCGGTCCAGCGGTTGAGCAAGAGACAACACTCCAGATGTGGCATCTAACGTAAATAGTCCCTCTTCATTTCCCGAGGTAATATCAAACAATATTCTAGCATTTCTGCCAACGTCCTTATCACTGGCTGACAATCTGATCACAGATCTACCAGCCGCGGTGTTTTCACTGACGTGAGTCTCGTAGCGTGGCTGGGAGAACTCAGGTGCATTGTCATTAGCATCGTCCAGTTGAACCAGGACAGTGGCGGTCGCATTAGCAGTCGGAGCCGCTCTTGATCTCGCGTCCACGCGCAGTGTGTACAAGTCACGTGACTCGCGGTCCAGAGCGGAGACCAGGATGATCTCGCCACTCGGGCTCAGTACACGGAACATGGAGTCCTCGTTCCCTGAAGTTATTGCAAACTCCAAGTTGCTACGTAGTTCAAGTCCATCATCAGAACTGCCTCCAGCGGCGGGAAGTTTCAAAATTGTGGTTCCAAGAGGTGAATCCTCTTTCACGTGAATCCTGTAAATATAAAATATATATTAATATACAGTTCAAGTACGTAAAACTACTTAAAAGGAAGAGCAAGAGGTCTAATTTCTCTACTTTGATCGTAATTATTCCATCAAATTTGGTATAATTTTAAAGCTTTATAGTTCAGGTTAGTTCACCATTGTAGCTATGACATCAAAAGTATATTGAAATTATACTTAAAGTCTAAATTTTCAATAATCCTCGTAAATCAAAATTTTGCATTGCGACTACGCATAATATTTACGTATTTCGATTTTCTTGGTCAAAAGAACGTGAGAGCAAAAATCAGTCCCACTTAACTTTTTTGATTAGTTAATCTCGTCTACATAAAATGCAAGTAATGAATCAAATATTAAGTGCATTGAGATATTACAAAGAAAATAAGCACAGCGCTGCAAGGTAGCATGCTGCCATAAATGTTATAACATTAATTTATGGCTGCAATTATGGAACTTTCCCCATCACCGTATATGTTCCTATCAACATAAAGTATGTTGATATATGGCTGCACAAAATCTGGTATAATAACATGAAACAGTGTTGTTGATATATGAGTGAACAAAATCTGGTAATGTTTCAATTACAATATTACTTCTTATTCTGCCTTATTTTATACTTTAATTATTGTAAAATATAAAAAGGTTAAAAAAACATTTAAGTTGTTGTGATATGCATCAAAATAAACAATCAAAAAAATAGTTGGTATAGATAACAATCAAGAAGAAACGAAGTATTTTGAATCAAACTTTCATAATAAGTAATATATTTCTCTACCAATCTTTATTTTTAATTGTTGACTTTGGGTTGGCGTTACAAGAACTCATTACTGAAAACTGTACAATGTATACTTTGTGACCTGCATGGTACAGCAGCGCAAAGTGACCCAGCCTCATACCAAGGAACTTCAATACCTATAGCTATACAATACTAACTTTGATAATTTACGTTAATTAATCGTACATACTAATTACAAGTCTTCGGTGTTGGTGTTACAGAAGAAAAAAAAAGAAAAGAACTCATAATAACACAAATGAACTCATACTACGTTATTGGAAATTTGTATGACAAAAATTTCGAGACCCGTGAACGTCAGAAGGAAGAAAATTAAGAAATTGTAATTAACAAAAGGCTTTATGGAAAAAAAATTATAAATTCAAAATTTTTAACTTGCCCATCCATTTTTTACTATGTATAATTTTTTTTAATTTTTAGTTATATAAGTAATGCTGTGCAAAAAAAAAAAAAAAAAAAAAAAAAAAAAATGCTCTCACAACTTTAATTTAATTCTCCACATTTTAATTTCAAACTTGAACAAAAATAATTAATATTATCTTTCTATAAATAATTCTATCCATAAAATGCATACATTTTTCTTCCCAGAATATTTATATCGTATATAAACGCCTACACAATAAATTTAAATATATTAAGTTATATTGATTTTTATTTTTCAACAATTATTTTTAATACAATTATTTTAAAAGACAATCAAATTTATGATTATAGTTCTATAGCGTGTAAAAATGAATAATAATAATAAGAAGAAGAAGAAGAAGCCGTCACCAGTAAAATACTCCGAACATAAAATGATTAATGTTTTTTTATTAAGCTAAGGTTCATATATACATGATAGTTTATATATTGCTATCTATATAGGAATTCTCACACCTTAAAACCAAATAATAATATCTACTATGAACACTGTATATCTGATTCAATTTTAAGCATAAATTATTGTATTTTAATAACATTAATATCAATAATTATCGAAATATTCTCTAATTAATATTAAAACCATGGATCACATAAAACAACATGAGCTTTTTAAACACGAAATGGGATTTTCAAAACTGATGACAATTTTTTACCAGAATGTTAATGTAGCCCCATACGAGAGAGCGTAAAAGAACTATAAAGTATGCAATTTGCGTGACTATTCATGTTTATGACGTCAGAAACATGCAAAATGAAAATGTTGTGCGGTTTGCTTAAATTGAATTTTCTGATCACTGCTATACGGAGCTACTCTTCGGTTTTGAAACAAACTAAAGTTATTTATGTAAATCCCATCAAGTGTTTTATGATATAAATGCTTATGAATTTATCTGGTCTATTCCTTTAAATAATGTAAATATTGGTCTTTGTTTATTTTTATATATTTTCTGCATAATATTTTTATAACTAATGTACTAAAAAAATCACTTTATTTTTGATAGATCATGGGGTAAAGTCCTTATATACCAAGTATTCTCATCAAATTATTTCTGTATTGTTGAAAACCTCACCAAAATAACATGCAGTTAAATGGTAATCGTGACCTCTAAACAATGAAAACAATTTTAGAAATTCCTTATTGGTCTAGAATATTTGGTAATTTGGTAATTTCTAGTGTACTTTGTTATGGGATAAAACTGACACGTGACCGTATATTTTGATAACCCTTATATAGCACCCCTATGTAGCTGTGTAGGGCAAGGGGTGAGGGGAGAAAACTTGTTAACAGTTATATTACTAATTTAAATGGTAAAAAAAAATAATAAAAAAATAAATAAATAAATAATAAAAAAAAAACTTTTCTGTATTTTTGTTATTGGGTTAATAACTCACCTAAATTCTTCCTGAGGGAAGCGTGGCAATGCATCAGTAAGATCGGTAAGACGAACTCTCACAGCAGCAACTGCAGATCTAGCAGGAAATCCAGAGTCCGTAGCCGCCACAAGAAGTTGAACATGTGGACTACGAGCGTCATATTGGACGCTACGATTGGTATAAAGAGTTCCAGTCCATTCATCAATACGAAATCCATCAGCAGCACCAAGTAATGAGAACTGAATCCTCGCATTATCTCCAGAATCCAAATCACTAGCGTTTACAGTGAGCATTGCTCTTCCAGGCTCAGTCAGTTCTGAAACATCAAGCAATAAAATGTTATTACTTATTTGAAGATACAATCTTACATATTCATTGTTTTCACATATATAATAGCTAAATTAAAAATGTTGCTGTGAAATATTAAGTAAGTAATAACTATAAAATTAAAGTACTGTACTTTAAAATATGTAAACATAATAAAACAGATAACATTTTAAATTGGTTACCGGCGTATAACGTGCTACAACCAATCACAGCCGGTGTGCAAAAATACGCACACTCAATAATTTCCTATCTTTATATAGCATTGAGAAACGAAACATCCTCTTTGCGTTTAAAACAAAAAAAATCTGTACCGAGACTTCAAAATTTTAAATTAGAAATACTAAAGCATGAAATAAAAAAAAAAAATCAATGAAAATCCTATAGAAAAAAAAAATTGATAATTAATATTATGATAGATCAATTTAAATTCATTGCAATTTTTGTTTAATTTTTTTTTCTTATGAAAGGGAAGAAAAAAAAAAGTGATGAATTACGTCATGCAAAGTCTCACGTTTCGAAGTGATCGGCTGTTCTGATAAGAAGCACTCATTTTTCTTGTTTAGGAGCCGTGTGGACATGAGGGATAAATAACCTGATCGCGAAGTTTGATTGGAGACTGCTGTGAAAATTGACTCTCTCTCTCTCTCTCTCTCTCTCTCTCTCTCTCTCTCTCTCTCTCTCTCTCTCTCTCTCTTTCTCTCTCTCTCTCTCAACTTCATTTATAAAATAGAATGTTGTGAGTATAAAAATTTAAAATACATCAATTATAACTTTAACATAAATTTAACTTAAAATTTCTTACTTATTATTATTATATTATATATATTTTTATTTTATTATATATATATATATATCAAAATTAATTATTATATATATAATTAATATTTAAATTTATATTATATAATAAAATTTTATATAAATATGATTTAAATTATTAAAATATAATATTTAATAAGATTTATTATTGTTAAAGAAATGTTAAGTGTACTTTATGTATAGAAAAAGTGCGAGTAGAGAAAGAAGATCCTGATTCGCCTAAAGCCAAATGGTCCTACCATGTTATCATATATAAAAACAAGACTCCCTACTTTTCTCTCCAACCTACTATTAGTGTCACAAAATTACACTATTGAAAAATAAGAAAACAATTGCTTTCTCAAACTTTATAACTAATTTTTATTAAGGAGAGGGGATCAGAAAGTACTATCAGCTGATTTTGAACTGAAATTGGTATTTATGAAATAAAATTATCTAAAAGCACACCATGTTAGGATTGTTGATGTATTACGAAGCATCACCATGCAACATTTTGAGATTTTAAGACATAATATTTTAATTTCATTTTTTTTCGTATTTATATATAAATGATGACCTGCCCTGAAAGTGCAGTTGCAGCTGCCTTAGTAAGTTTGTATATATTGATGTATTGTTACTGTAAACTATACCTACGACTAATTAAACTAAATATAAGGGCTTTAATTAACATGACATTGACAGTAGACTACCAATCTGTACATTCTGAACTTTTATTCCGTTAATATATCCCTATTCCTTTAATTGAACTTTCGAACTTAACTTTTATAACTTTAACTTTTTAACTGAACTTTTGGGCCCAGGTGTATAATATACTACACAATGTCACCTATATATATATAATATAGGTGAGACAAGGTGAGATATAGGTGTAGTAAGGATTTACCTGCATTAGGTATTATTGTACTTGTTTCAGGTTAATGTTTAAACCTGTTGCAATATACAGGATTTATGTAAACTCCTTCCGAATAAATCTGACCGCTTGCGTTAAAGTTTCCCCATATATTTAAAGGAAAATAGACCAGAGAAAAACATCAGCATTTATATCACAAAACACTTGATGGGATTTACATAAATAACATTAGTTTGTCTCAAAACCCAACAATAGCCCTGTAGCAGTGATCAGAAAATTCAATTTATGCAACGTGCACAACATTTTCATAGTAACTTTTGCATGTTTCTGACGTCATAAACATGAATTTTCACGTAAATTACATACTTTACAGTATTTTCACGTTCTCTCGTGGGGCTACATTAACATTCTGATAAAAATTGTTATTAGTTTTGAAGATCCCATTACGTGTTTATTCATTAAAAAGCACGTGTTGTTTTATGTGGTCTATGCCTTTAACATTTGGAGAGATAGACATTTCGGTCAGATTTATTCGGGAGGAGTGTACGTATCATTTACCTGTGACATCACAAACAAATTTATTCTACGTATAATAGTTGTGTTAATTACAATTTAAAATTGTCAACATGTTATTATAATATATAATTTTTTTTAAAAGTACTATAATAATATTTACATTAAAAAGTAATAAATTATATCAAATTTAAATAAATAGATTTTTTTTCTTTAGTAAATTCTCTTATATAATTTATCAAGATTTCTAATAACAAGTGATGATTTAAATTATCGATACGAAAATGTTGAATAATATAAACAAAATCAAATCATTAGTGAAATCGTTATATAGTAAAAATTTGAAATAAAAAGCGTGGGGGATAAAAACTACAATTATTATCAAATATTACAATCTTTTTCTATTTTAAATATATATATATAATACAGTAGCACAAATACTTTATATTCATGAGTATAGGAAAATTCTAATAATAATAGGAGAAGAAGAAAATCAAAAATTACTTTATATATATATATATATATATATCTTTAAATCTGTATTAAAAAAATGTACAATTAATTTTTTTGAAACTATATTTAAAGATAACAAGTTGTGTACTGTGTATAAAGTCTTAAGAAATAACATAACGATATATATATATATATATATATATATATATATATTCATTTTGTCAATATATATTTATAAAAAAATAATAAGAAAGAAGAACGTTAATAAGAGTCTGTGAGATGAGTTGGATGTAAGATAAGATCTTATGTAGCAGCAGCAGCAAGCACGGTTACTGCTTCTCTTAGTTCAGCCCCGCCTTCTCTATACCTTATTCATTATGCAGCCTCAGACTAAAGTATTGTCGGTATGAAAGAGAAGAAGAAGAACAAAAAATCTAAAAGATTTTTTCCATCAGAATTAGATTGACAACTGACGTAACAATTAACTTCAATTTTAATTTAAAAAACATTTTTAAAAATTTTTTTAAAGTTTTTTATTATTATATGATAAAAAAATATATTTAAATATAGAAAAATATATTTTAATATATTAAATTATAATAATAATAAATAATATCATAAGTTTACTGTCAAAATAATAATATACTAGTTTGCTTACAAATATTTATTTTGCATTTAAAATTATACTATGAAATATGAAGATTATTTAATGCTTTATTTTTGTTACATGGTGTACATAAAGTATTTATTTTTTAAACTATTTCTAATAATCATACGATTGTTTCATCAAGTTTCTCTGTAAAACTGGTGAAGTTTATTTCAACGCTCCAGTTAAGTATTGGGTCTTTAAGTTAGCCATAATATGATCGGTGTTCTATCGTCATTTGTTTACTCAACTTTAGGTTCTTGACTTTTTCTATTTTACAAAAAAATCAGCAAAAACTACAACACAGTATAATAACGTATAAAATACTCGACTCAAAAAACCTCAGTCGATTTAAATCGGGCATGCCTAAAGTATCGCCCATTGTCACATTTGAGGAGAAGGGGGGCGGCTGGGCGATACCGTAAAAGGTCGAACGGCAGGTAACTCAGGTTTTTTGAGTCGAGTATAGTAATCCAACACTAAAATATTGTATGGTAATTGTACTAATTATCGGCAGGTGTTTGCTGCTTTTTTATAATACGTTCTACTCATTTGAGAGTTTTGACATTTTTACACAAAAATGATTGTTTAAGAAATGCTGTTCGTAAACCATGTTCTTTGCCCCTAAAATGACGATCAGCTTTGGTTAATCAAAAATCAAATGGAATGCGCATTTTTTGGTGCAAGAGAACAGGGTTTACGAACAGCATTAAAGTCTCTTTTGGGTTAAAATTTCAAAGCCCTAAAATTAAAGGACGGTATTTAAAAATATAAAACAGCCGATAACTATAGTACAATTACCATAAAGAATAATTTGTGAATATTTTATTCCCCGTGTGATTAAAGTTATTAAAATTCAATAATGTAAGTTATGTACTTTGGTTTCATATTTCTATACTGGTGCAGCCTTGGGGTTGTTAAGTAAGCAACACCCTCGTGAGGTGCTAAAATAACAGATTACTTTGCGATACCCTGAGGCAAGAGTTAGTCTTCCAGTAGCCTACAATTACTTAGCCTTCTTATCAGTATTATGCATGCGGCTTGCTAGATTAAAACTGATAAAACTAAATGAAAAGTAATAAATTGGAATAGTAACAAACTTTTAACTATATCAAAATTACTTCAAACATCTTCTTTTTTTATTATATTTTTTAATTTTGTTATATCGTATTCGTGAAATATAACCCGTTTAACGAGAATGTGCAAAAATTACAATATTTTTTAATCTTAAATCGATTTGCTTTTTCATTATTATTTATTTAGATATTGGATAACATTTTAAAAAGTTGAAAGTCCAAAATATAATTTTGCTATAGGGTGTATGCGGATGACGTCATATTTATTGCGCTTGGAGGCCATACTGGAGTAGTGCATAACATTGCTCAGCATAGGACAAACTTCATTTAAGCCCATTTTCTTTGGGAAATCGGTTAATTTTTTGTTATTTGTTATTTTTCTCACATACTTGAGATACTAATTCAACATATTTACAGCATCAATGCTCCCAAAAATATTGCATAGTGGTTTTAAACTGGCAAAATGATTTTATTTCCTATGCCACCCATGTTATCGAGTTATCCAACATGGCGTCGACTTTAACATGAATGCATAGACCCTATATTTTCCTTTTTTTTTTTTTTTAATTTTATGATTAAGATGTTAAATCAAACTTTAATTTTATTTAAATGAATATTTTGTATATTCCTATTAGAAAATAATATTTTCTAATGTCATACAAAATAATAATAAAAAATGTCGTTGGACTTTGAAAGCGATATAACAAATACTTTCAGAGCTATATTTTACTTTATGTATGAACCTGATTCACTAATCATGCCCAATTTTCCAAAAGTGAAGAACTTATTAAAAAAAATCCATGAGTACTTTTTTTATACAATAAATATGAACATTTTTAAAATTTTTAATTTAATTTTAACGTAAAAAACTAGCTTAACCACATCCTTCTTAATAACACATAAAAAGTTTTACTCATATTAAATTATGAAACAATAAAAAAAAATTATTAAAATTTATTTCATTAAGTACCTCATAATGTAAGGTGGTCTTTTTTGTTAAAGATTTTAAAATTGAAATTCCATATTTTATTATTTCTCTCTCGGTCATTTAAATTTTTATTACTAACATGTAAAATATTATGTCTCTCAAAATATTATTTAAAATATAAATAATTTCAATTTAATATTTATAAACTTCTTAAGTATTTTTTTTTAAGAGTAATTTACTTGTGTACTTAAAGTAATGTAAAAACTTTTTTTTTAAAAAATGTTTATTTCTACTGAATTTTTTTTTCTCGATGTTGCTGAATGAGTTTTGCGAGTCTAAACCGGTCCTGTGGTCGCCGCCAGTTTGGCGGAACTGACTGAGAGGTGACACCCTGGGTGCTCTCCCCTTCCCCTCCCACTTCATATCTGCAACATTGCACCTGAACTAAAGAGACATCTAACACTTCAAAGAGAGAGAATCAATCCACTTTAATTTAAATACCGCAACCAGTTTATCATTTGACAACATATAATATTTATTTTTTTATTGTGAAACATTGTATGTATTTTTTTTTTATTTAATAAATAATATTATTTCATTCCACTTTCTACATTTCTTGCAATTTTTGTTTTCTTATTACCTTATATGTACATATAAAATTTGATTACTTCATGGTTGGTTATTTTTTTGTTTACAATTCTGGTAATATATATATATTTGAAAGTTATGTTAATTTAGGTTTGAAATTTTAGTATTTCAACTTCTTGTTTTTTTGTGGGTGAATATCAATAATTTGACACGATTTGGCTGGTTTCATGCAAAGTTGAACTTAGTCACACGTCACAATATTTTTAAATGCAAAAAATGTGATCGATTACAGCGAACAAAAATAAAAGCATAATAATTATATTAATCAACTAAATTTGTAAAAATTGTAAATAATAATTATGCTGGACAGTGTAACAAGTATGTTGGACCAGGGACGTATCCAAGATTTTGCGACGGGAGGGGTCTAGTCTATATTGAGCATAGGAAAAGGGGGGAAACCACCCCCTTTTCCTATGCTTTTTCATACCTGATGGGGGTAGGGTCCAGACCCCGAAACCCCTGAATACGCCCTTGTGTTGGACAGAATAATTATTTATGGTATTCTAAAATTGCATAAATTACGTAATTTTCTTTCATTGTTGTTAATATTTTGTTAATAGTCTTACAATCCATGATCACTTTTCAGAAGCTAGCCTTGTTTGTAAACTTGTGGTATTGATGACGAGTTCTAATCGTGATTTGTAATGATGGATAATTATATTCTAAACAAGCGTGCTGTATTTATGTATATGTACAAGATATATGAGTGGGCAGTTGAACCACGCTGCCGCAAATACGTCACGTGCGGTAATGCGGCAATCACATGTTATATAGCTTGTTGGCATTGCCTGTTCATAATTTAATTTTCTCAATCGCATTACAAATTCCACTCAGGTATGGCCATTGACCTCTGCAATACTTTGCATTTGCATTTTTATTTATTTAGTTTTTTAAATGCAAAATTTTTAAATAACTTTTTTTTTTTTTTTTTTTTTTTACTACTGACATTTTATGAGGTTTAAGATCATATAGTAACATTTTTATACTCTACACTTTGCATAATATTCATGCTTTTTAATCAATTTCAAAATTTAAGACATTTAAATTATTTTTTTATGCATGTATATAAAATAAAAAAAAATGAACTGGAAGACTTTTTTTTTTTTGTAACTTTTTTTAACGTCTTAAGGAAAATGACATGTAAATTTTATATCTGTTTTAAACTTCATGGACCTCTAAACAGATTATGCACTAGAAAGTTCACGCATGTATTTTCTGATTGTATTGAGCTATAATAGGGATCCCCTCCTAGGCTATTTCCATCCCTTGTACACCCTGCAAGCTACAATAAGCTATATACTCCTCAAACATCTATCAACCCTAAGGAGCCAGTTTGCTGTTCATACTGCTGTCTATCGAGTTAAGTCTTTCCTGCCTGTCGCTGTCAGTGTAGAAGATACATCTCGAGTACGGAGACCCAGTAACACATACAGAATAAATAACAATTCTTTGGCACTCGCTATTCAAATGCCAGCTGTTGTTAACGTGGAAAAAAAAAACTATCGGGGGTATTTAACTATCCGTTATGGTCTTTTAACTAATTCGACCACCAATTTTTTAGTGAAGATGGCATCGCCACGCATGAAACGTTAACGAGAGCGGTCAGTTACATGACGAGTGTAGCTATTGTAAAACCTCCCTTATCATGAGAAATGCTGACAACATGTGAGTGACAATGTAAAAGTGCCTTACCTGAAAGTGCGACTTCATATGCCTGCTGCTCGAAGATAGGTGAGTTATCATTCTCATCAGTAACGTGTACAGTCAAGGTGGTCAAAGCCGCATGAGCCGCATCCGATGCACGGACTCTCAAAGTATACGATCTTCTGGTCTCATAGTCGAGTCTTCTAGCGAGTGTGACCGCCCCACTGAACCTGTCGATACTGAACACCGAGTCAGGGTTACCACCCTCAGCGAAGGAGTACGTGAGAGCAGGGTTGGAGTCCACATCATTAGCCGTCACTTCAGCAACCACTGTGCCTAGAGAAGCTCCTGAAACATAAAACAACGGGTTGTTAATTATAAACATTCTTCAATATCATGACAAGTACAAACCAGAAATTGTTATTTATTTATTTTCTATATATAAATATATTTTTTAATGATATAAATCTAATTAATATTGAAGTTAAATTATTGCCAATGTGATTACTTTTATAAAGATTAATGAAGTAGTTGAATATTTTTATATGGAGAGACTTGGTATACTACACTTTTATAACAAACTGCTACAGGGTTGAAAACTAACGACATTTCTTAATGCATTGTTTCTATACATTCATGTCTAACCAATTACTGTACAAAGTATATGGAGAGACTTGGTATACTACACTTTTATAACAAACTGCTACAGGGTTGAAAACTAACGACATTTCTTAATGCATTGTCTCTACACATTCATGTCTAACCAATCACTGTACAAAGTATGAAAAGTGCACAAACTTCAATGCTACAGAGATATTATTGAAAATGTTTACGCTGTTTTAAATAGGGTGTTTACTATAAAAACGTAGGGAGCATAGAATAATATTCAGGCAGAACCATATACTTTGATAGTACCCATCTAAACTATTTCTTATAACTGAATCAACACTATCAATCAATTTAAATCTTTACTAAAAATACGCACAGTTGACTAACAAATAAAACCATATCGCAAGAACAGACATTTCGTAATATAAATTTCTACCCTACTGCCCGATTATGACAACACAGTACATTTATATGAACACTTTAATTCAAATTCAAAATTCTTTATTCATTTCTTTCATCCAAAGTTCATAATACAATTAATGCATTAGTTTAGGTTATTACCTCAAAAGGTATTACGTTATATAAAAATGTTATATATTTATATAAGGCAGGTTAAGATTTTATATTAGACAATGTCTGTACTTGCTAAGAATTTGTTTTCTACGTGTAGAGAGACTTGAATATACCATAATAAGTGGAAATACATCAATATAGTAGACTTTCTATTATATATATATATATATATATATATATATATATATATATATATATATATATCAATGGATTATGTAAATTTATGAGTTCAGTGAGTCTCTCTCTCTCTCTCTCTCTCTCTCTCTCTCTCTCTCTCTCTCACTGTACAGACATTCATGACATCAGCTTGACATTACGACCATCATTTTTATTTTGTCATGACTATTATGTAGTACACAGATGTGTACGATCATTTCAACAATCTTATTGTACTTTACATGTTGTCGTAATATCATATTTCTCACTTTATTATCATTATAATAATGATCATCAATGATATTTTTTTACACCTTTATATTATTTAAGGTCAAAGTTTATTTTTGTTAGAAAATTTATAGCATCATAAATCTAATAAGTACATTGAAATCATAAAAATAATATATAAAATTTAATTTAATTATTGATACATAAGGTAATGTTACCTTAATTTTAATATATATATATATATATATATATATATATATATATATATATATATATATATATATATATATATATATATACGTATACCGATGAGAATTCCCATTAACCTATTTGAGTTACAAGTTTATTTCAAGATTTATGAACTAAAGTACTTGTAATTGTATGTACTTGTTTTTACAATTTCCACAATATAAACATTACTATTGTTCGATCTCTCTAATATAGAGAGAATACGAAAAAAATGATTACAAGTATAGTTGTTTTTTTAAAATGATGTCATTTCGGTCAGTCTCTGTGTTGATGTGTTGTGCATATATATTTAGACTTTCAAGTCAATTAACTCAAATGAATATCGTAAATTAAACGTACTAACATTTTAATGACTGCTTCATTAAGAAAATAGAGAGAGAGAGAGAGAGAGAGAGAGTAGTATACATCTAATTTAAATTTTTACCTTTATATTTTATATATAAATACAGCCTTTTTTTTTTAAAATAAAAACTATTTTTTAAATCATTAAATAAAATTTTATCCGTGTTATTTTTTTAAAAAATCGTTAATTTTAATTATATTTTCTGTAATTGTAAGGTGAACTTAATTTATAGTATTATTCTTAAATTTTGATAAAAAAAATGTTGTTAATTAAGTCAAAATGATGTTGGAGTGAACTACATGTGTGGTACTGCATGATGAAATGTTTAAGTTGAAGATCTGAGGTCCCGTATCCTTAAGTTATATTCGTTTATTGCTATCAAGTTCAATATCAGTCTTAAGTTAATGTAGTGGTTTACAATGATAACAATTTCAGGGGAGGTTGCCATGGAAACAAAGACTAGTGTGGATTTTAACATTGAGACTTATGGGACTAATATTTCAAATGACAGTAATTCAAAATTTTGTCATGTAATTTTAGTTACAATGGAATTTTCTTCGTCCAAATTATGAATGTAAAAAGTATCAGGGCAAAATCAAGTTTTTTTTTCTTCGATGAAATGATCGCTATTACTGACCCCTCCCCTTAAGGTTTAAGTTCAAGATTTATTCGTGAGACAGTGGCGAAATACATAGAGAGAGAGAAGAGAGAGAGAGAGAGAGAGAGAGAGAGAGAGAGAGAGAGAGAGAGAAGACGAATAAGAAATATGACGTCGTTAAAGTCTATATAAAAATAAGAAGAAGAAAAAAAAGTAGATTTTTAAGTTACTGTAAAAAAAATTGTCAACATTAAATTTTTTAATATTTATATTTAAAAATATATAAAGTTAAAAAAAAACTGTTAATGTAAGTCATTAATGGTCATTTTTCTTTTTTAATTTAACATCTTGAATAATTAAAATTACAATTTTAATGCTCTGTACATAATTTTAATTGAGAAAATATGGAGAAATGCAAACCAACATGTTATTTTATTTATAAAATAAAAATTATATGAATTGTTTTACGATTAAAATTACAAGTTTAATTAAATATAATTTCACATTTAGTATGGTAATTAAGAAAATTAAATTTAGACAAAAATTTAGTTAAACTTTTCATGTTCAAAAGTATACAATTTTAAATGTAGAAATGATCATGTAAAAAAAAATACGTGATATATTATAGTAATAATATGGCTACACTCAAAAAACGAAGTGGTAGTAGTTTAATTAGTATTCACTAAATATTTACTGAATTTTAAGTATGTAATCATTTTCTGTCCATCAAACACTAATGTTTCGAGAGACAAAATATACTGCAAATTGTTAGAGTAAAAAGTTGGAGTGTACTTGAAGTCTAATTAGGTATTAATTAGTCTAATACATACAATATTATGAAGAGAGTACCCATAATACATCACTGGTATATTCATCATTCTTGCATCAATACTACAGGAACGTTGCATTTATATTAAAGTCAACGCCATAAGTGAGTACTAAATAACATGGGCCGGTATAGGAAAATGACACATGTTGCCAGTTTCAAAATACTTCGCAATTTTTTTGATGCTGAATTAGATTTTCAAGTATGCGAGAAAAATAATAATGACAAAAAATTACTTATTTTCTAAAGAAAATAGCGAAAACCCACGTTTGTCCTATATGCTAAGCAATGTTATTCATTGCTCAAATATGGTATGGAAGCGCATTTATTATGACGTCATGCACACATACCCTATAGCCACTAGCATTAGTGAAAATAACTCATATACGTTAACACCAAATAAAAACAAATATGAGGTATTTGGTAAATATTTTTGAGTTGAGAATAAACATTTATTTTTTGAGTGTACATTTTATTATATGAAATAAAGTATTATAATGTGGTACATGTATATATATATATAGTTTATTTATAAAAAGTGTTATACTGCATTATACTTCTATAAGTTAAGTTTTTCTATGTAGACTTCTTGCTATCTCCTGCTTAAATATACGTGACTTCTTTTATATTGCTTTACGATAAAATTTTTATACAAACATCTCGCGCGGCATATTCTTATCAAAACCAATTCAACATTCAACACCTCTTCAAAGTATATAATACAGATATATATATATATATATATATAAAATAAACACATCAAAAGAGACACAGAACGTAATTTGACACTTAAGAGAGTAGTTTTCCATTTAGTTTATGACGCTGAAGCGACTTATAGAAACATATATACCTTTTTTTTTTTACTTTCAATATATTATAAGAGTGGGAGGACGAGAAAATAAAAAGACATCATCACTATAATAGCTTAAGTTCACCTTGTTGATCATTATGATCAAATAAGAACTAGTAGATGATAATTTTTATTATATTGTTAAGTAGAAAAATCTAAAAAACAATACTAATACTTCGAACACAAAATACAAAAAAAAAAAAAAAAAAAAAAAAAAAAAAAAAAAGTTTGAAAATTATTATTACTAGTATTTCGAAAAGTTTGTGTGTGTGTGTATATATATATATATATTATGTACTTTTTTTAACTACATATAATTTTTTTCTGTAAGTTTCATTTTAAGAGTTCCCAGAAGTAATTTAGTAAAACTGAACAATAATAAGTGCTGAGAGGAACGCCATAAAAACACCGTGGTTTTTAAGGAGCAGTACATCTATATAGAAGAGAGCATTATACGACGAACGCTCTTTCATGCGAGCTTTTTATATTTTTATATTATATTTCAAAGTTGCTGCATCTACACTATAAAGTAAATTTACTTTAATTTTATGTCCTATAAATTTCTACTTCGAAATACGATCTATCTTATTTATAAAATTACATTATTTTTTACAGTTTAAAAGAAAAAATATATATATATATATATATATACAAACAATTAAATAAATTAATATTTATAAAATACTTTATTACTACCATATATTTGAATTGTTTCTTCTTTTTTTTATATATAGAATTGATATAAAGTAAATTTTGAAGAAAGAGAGAGAGAGAGAGAGAGAGAGAGAAAGAGAGAGAGAGAGGTTTAAAATTTAATAGCTAGAGAAACGATGTATTTTGAAGACTAATGTTACGACTCTATATATACTGCGCTCTTTATTTTCTTTTTAACCATTAGTTTTGAATTACGTAAAAATGAACCGTTATAAGATCTTAAATATCATGCAGTTTATCAAAATTAAAAAATATTTTATATTAATGATAACTCACATTATCCTATAACTAGAACCACCTTTTTTATTTAGAATATATAAAAATGAGCAAGCGGTCATTTTTTTTTTTTTTTTTTTAAATAAGAAAAATGTAGTAGATTATTGATGAAGCAGTAACGCCTTATTGTAAACGTGTAACGACTTGGGAGGTAATTCAATATATTATATAAAAATTTCACAGGTTCAACTCTAAAGGTGAAATGCTAATTACTACAAGTTTCAAGTAACTTTTTGAAAAGAAAAATATATATTTTATCGATAGGAAATATGAGCAAGATTTATTACTCTTTTTTTTCTGGCAAAAATTTAGCTACATTTTTTTAACTTTTACCCAAAATAAAAATTTAATTTTGCGTTACTCACCTTCACTGACGGAGATAACTGAATGAGGTGGGAAGGTAGGTTGATTATCATTGACATCCACTATATTGACACTCAAAGTGGCGGTACCAGTAAGTTGTGGGCGTCCCTCATCTGTAGCGATCACGGTAAGACGATACGAGTCCCGAATCTCGCGATCCAGAACGATGTTTGTTTTAACAAGACCAGAGAATGGAGGTTCAATTACGAAAGCGTTGTCATGGTTACCATCAACAATGTGATATAGGACGTGGGAGTTGGAGCCTTCATCGGCATCTGTCGCTGACACCTGCGTCAAATATAAGTACACCAATCAATATCATATATTTTAGTATCGATAATAAAATAAAAGCAGAAATAATGTATCGAATTTTATTGAAATTATTGTTATGTACAGACTATAGGATGTAAAAGTTTACTTTAATGTCGTATAGAAATACAAATATGCACGGAAAGAATAAATTACGTAATTTATGCTGTATTTATGTCATATTAGCATATATAAGTGTTGCTAAATTATATCAACATAATTAATTATGCTAAACAAATTATAATATTTATGCTTTTCAACACAGCTATTATGAAGTACAGCATAAATTATGCTGTATTGAAGAAATTGTGCTGAAAATAAGCTAGCATAATTATTAAGTAGTTATTTATTTTATGCAAGCTTGCTTATTTCTTATTATTTGCAAGATTTCTTACCTGCATGACGAAGGTTCCCTTGTTGTTACCCTCCCATACTGAAGCATAATATCGTTCTTGTGTAAACCTAGGTGCGTTATCATTCACATCCTCCAAATACACCCATACAGTGGCATAGCCGTACAGTTGAGTACTTCCGGTACCCTCTGCCTGAGCTACCACCACCAACCTCAGTCGTGGCGCAGTCTCAAAGTCAAGGTTACGAGGGTCGCGGACACGGACCAGACCGTTATTAGAATTGATCTCAAATGTATTATCTTCATTTCCACTACCAAAACTGTAAGTGAGTCTTTGACGTCGTCCATCAGCTCTCACAGCAGACACCTGCAAGAATATTTACAAAATATGAATAACAAGTTAAAAAATTAAATAACCACTTTCAAATCATTATTCATATATATTTGCATGCATATAAAATCAAAGAAGTTAAATTTATTGAAAAGTATTAATGATCATATTTATTTATTATTGTTAAAAGGAAATGAAACACTGAGAAAAAAAATTTAACTATAAAAAAAATTATAGTGATCAAAGCAGTCACTATATTGTGCATTACAGGGATGAACTACAAAACAATGACAGGTGAAGTAATTATCCAATTAGATACCTGTACGTCAGTATTATTACCAGCTCTTGTAAACAAATGTATTTACACTAGATATACGTTTTCTCGGTGTATATTATATAAAAAAACTTTATCATAACATTATTTAATAGAAAAAAAAAAGTATAATATATTTTGCATGAATTAATATCAGTGCCTCGCCTAATATTTAATTTATGTTATTGTTGCCTCCTTCAAATATAGAAGAAGAAAAAAAATATTGAAAGGCGTGTTACCTGGATGACGTCACGACCAGCTGCGGCGTTCTCCGGTAGATGCACATCGTATGAAGTATTCTGAAATCTGAGAGCAGCCGCCGCGGTCGCAGCATCCCTTGCATCTCCCACCCTGATCTCCACTAATCCTGTAGCACTCTGTGGTGGGTTACCCTTATCTCTAGCCAAGACCTCCAGGTGAAACAAACGGCCTGACTCCATGGCTAGACTAGTGGTGGCCGTGACGACACCGGTGCTAGGATTAATACGGAACTTGCCGGACGCCTCACTCACAATACTGCAACATAATCAATCAAATTTATTAAATATCAAGAACTTTTTTTTTTTAACGGGTTTTTAATAATTAAAAAATATTGAATATTAATTTTGTTAATCATTGTATTGTGTAGAAGTGTAATAACTTTATTTTATACTAATTATAAGCAATTAAATATATTACATGTGTCATTCTACATTCAACGTCAATGTAATTTACTTTATTAATTAGTTAACTATGCGAGAGGAATGTACAGTGTAGCACAAAATAAAGTGTACCCTGCAGGTTGCATAATCATCAGGATAGTTTATTACACAAATAACCTAGTTAATACTTGTGAAATATGAGTGAGTGAATCAGTGAATGAATGAATGAATGAATGAATGAATGAATGAATGAATGAATGAATGAATGAATGAATGAATGAATGAATGAATGAATGAATGAATGAATGAATGAATGAATGAATGAATAAATAAATAAATAAATAAATAAATAAATAAATAAATAAATAAATAAATAAATAAATAAATAAATGAATAAATAAATAAATAAGTAAATAATAATAAAAAAGTAGTGGACAAAGTTTCTATAACTGAAAGAGATAAATTTATTACTGCTTTGTTATTTCTTTCTTTCTTAAACACGGATATAAAGTTCAATTAAATTTATTGTTTGCATCTTCTAATAAAAAATGCATCGTGATTAAAATAATATTATAAAAAATAAAAATATAAACAAGAAGTATAAAGTATCATCACAGAATATAAGTCTATCATGGATTTATGTAAGTAAAGTATAATAAAAAATTGTAGCTGTCATAAATAAAGAGAAATATAACTTAACAATAAATATTAATAATAATATTAAAATAAACTACAGTGGACACAAGTTTGATAGGTGTTCAGTTTAAGTGACTCAAAATAGCAACAAAAACTTTCTGCTATACACTGCCGTATTTTAATACTTTAAATAAAAATAACTTTAAAAACTTATTTCATTTTTGAAAACTTTTTTTTTTATGGAATTTTGGTAAGTTGAGTCAGAATTATGAGAAGTTTTATTGACCCTGGTAGGTCATCGTGGTAAAGTGGTAAAGTTGGACTTATTATATCAATATATGATATTTCGTTCATCAAAATATGTTTGCTAATGCTAATAGTCGATAATTTTAAGTGTATATATATATATATATATATTCTCAACTATATAAATTTAAGTGAAAGTAATACTTAACTTAAATTTTAAAATTCTAGTTATTAAATTAACAACTTTAATTAAAATTTATCAAATAAATTATTAATTTAATTTTCATGCTATATGTTGATGTTATACTAACAAAAAAATGTAACTGACTGTGTACTGTTAAACAGTTGGGTTAAATTGAGAGGTTGTACGCCTGATTTCGCCCAAATAAAAAAGCCGTTAATTATTATTATTATTATCATAGTTTAATCAATGATTGGCGATAAATTTCGATATTTTAATGCAAGAATAAAGTCATTGTACATGTTCTTTGTTACAAATATTAAAAATCAACATTTTGATCATTACCTCAAGTTAGTTTTAGATTTGAAAGTTATTCAATTTTGTTGTTACCGATCCTTGTTATTGTTACAAAGTTTATGCACAGTTATAACAATCAGCGATATTCTCTTCAACCTACAGTCTACATATATATCAGTATTATATATTGTAATATGTAAAATATATGATTTTTAATATTTTATTTTAAAATTAAATTTTTTTAAAAGTATATTATGAGCTTTAAAAAAAATCATATAGAAAAATATGTAAATTGTGTTACTGTGAATAAAAGTAAATCAGTGTGATTTATACATTTGAAATATTAGTATTTGTTTAGTACACTGTGAAAATATACACTGAAGAAGTAACTATGTTATACCAACTATACTGGACAGCAAAATTAATTTTCAGCATTAAAAATAGGCTTTATTCTGACTTATAAAATATACAATAAAATAGAAATTAATTAAGCAGTGAGATATCTTTTTGTTATTTAATTTGAGAAATTTCTTTACGTGTATTTTACCTGTATTGATTTATTTATCATTTTTTGATTTAAATATATTTTTGTTATAATATGCGTGACGTAGCTGTATGGGTGGGTGTGCGGGTAGAGAGATCCCCGTGCGGCCAATGACTTTAGTATTATTTCAATAACTTCAAAAGAAGAAGAAGTGTATATTACACCATACATACGTTACATACATACATACATACATACGAATACCACGCCTCTAATTCATTACTTGTAACCAGCTTAGACATCTTACAATAATAATATCACAAAAATATTCAATGACTAAAAAATATTATTATTTTTTTTAATTTATATACAATGTGTTACATAATATATATTTTATACATTATTCCTACGCTAGTTAAAAAAAAAAATTAAAAGTACTTTAGTATTATAATAATTTGAAACGTGCTTACTGAACTCATTGAACACCCATGTGTAATATGTACACATGAATTTTGTGTGTTATACTTACTTGTATACACGTTAAGTATACTTTAACACCCAATTCAACAAGATTTAAACACTTTTATATATATATATATATATATATATATATATATATATATATATATATATATATATATATATATATATATATATATATATATATATAATATATATATAATCTATGAATTTTTTTCTCTAAACTGCCTACAGAAATATATAAATTATATTTGTGTATGATTTGTATAACAATGTTGGAGTTACTTTTATTTTTTATATTGTTCATGAGCCTATATATAAATATCTTCATATCCTACAAAAAAAGGTGCATGACTTCAGTTACAAATCCTAACTTATTTGAGATAAACACTTAAGAGTTATTATGAGCATCTAAAATAATGAATTTTAGCAAGCTATTAAAAATAGCTATTTTAAGTGATTTTCAGTTGTTTTCAGTTATTTGCCGCTATTTTAAAAGTTAGATTAGCTATGATTAATAATTTAATAAAATGCATATATTAGCTTCTATTAATAACTCATAACTGTTTATCTACTCGTAAAATAAGTTAGAATTCGTATAACTGAAGTAATGCATCACTTTTTTTTTTTGAGTGGGACTTAAGACTTTCTCACTTAATATTGTCATTGCAGAAGAGACATCTCGATATAGGATCCAGTAGAACCATAAGTATATTACATAATATATATAACATTATATAAATTGCATTAAGTACAATACTTATACTATGGTACAGCATACACAAACATGAATTAAAAATTTAATAAGTGCACATTCAGTATTTATTACGCTCGCTAATTCCACCCTTACTTTTTAACTCTATAGCTTGATGAAGATTTATCGTCACTAATAATTTTCACAATTAAATTCCTACAATTTTCTCGCATACCTCATGAAATAGTATTGATTTTTGTATTAATTATGATTACTTCCACAACTGTGTTCTATATTTCATTACTGATATATTACAAAGTGAAATCGGGAAACAGATCCAAATTTTAATTCATTACATTCTTGTTGATTTATAAAAGCAACTGTAATAGATAAATTTAAAAGTTTAAAAAAAAGAGAGATTTCTTGTAAAATTATTTGAGTTTTTCAAGAAATTAAGTTTAAAAAAACACGTTTTCTCTGCATATATAAGCGTGTACATCATTTTCTTTGTTCTAAAAGTTAGTCCTTACAATGTAAGAGAGCTGCATTTTTCTACTTAAAGCCATAGACAACATAAAACAACATGAGCTTTTTAATGAATAAACACGAAATGGGATCTTTAAAACTGGTGACAATTTTTACCAGAATGTTAATGTAACCCCACGAGAGAACGTAAAAGAAATGTAAAGTATGCAATTTGCGTGAAAATTCATGTTTATGACGTCAGAAACATGCAAAAATTAGGATGAAAATGTTGTGTGGGTTGCATAAATTGAATTTTCTGATCACTGTTTTGGGGCTACTGTTTGTTTTTGAGACAAACTAAAGTTATTTATGTAAATCCTATCAAGTGTTTTGTGATATAAATGCTTATGTTTTTCTCTGGTCTATTCCTTTAACTTTTATTATATTTACGTTTGACGGGATGGTGAAATAGAACAAAATGTTATTTAAAAATGCAGTAAAAATAAATCATCTGCATTATACAGATATACATTTTCATATTGCAGTAATATGATTCACTGAGTATATAAAATTAAATGTGAAATATAAAAAACAATACAATTTTTTTTAAAATATTATATAAATTTAACTAAATATCATATCTGATATTTTTATTAAATAAAAATGTGTACTTTTTTTTTTTGTTATCGAGTCACATAAATTGGCAAGAATTCAAGTGAATCACGAAACATGAGGATGTCACGAAACGTGCACGATTTTCTTTTATTTTTTTACTTTGACTTATTAAGCTATTCCTATATATATATATATATATATATATATATATATATATATATATATATATATATATATATATATATATATATATATATATATATATAATATAACTTAAAGGTCATTCATTATAAAGATCTCTAAGCAAGTGTACACTAGTATTGTATATTGTATTAAGTATACAGGGAGTTTGTAAAGTATGATTGCATCAAATTTAAATATTCAATAATTAATACTTTATTCAAAATTAAATTAAAGACCTGGATATGATATTTTTGACAATGACAGTAAAATTGAAATGAGGTCCACAAACAAAAATTGAAATTTCACATTTCGTTGATTTAAATTAAAATCCGTACATTGCCGTTTGACTATAGCTATATTAGCCAAAGCGATTCAAGAGCATTAAATTATGAAATTTAAATCTGGTACAGTGATTTGTTAAAATTTGCAGCAAAACGTCTAATTTACTCATTGGATAATCCTTATAGAATTTCCTCTTGAAAAGAAATTTCAAGTTTTTTGTTACGTTTTTGCGAGAAACTTTTAACAGATTTCAATTTTTTTATTTTTCAAATGCAGAGCTTTATTTTAGCACACTAAAAATAATGCTTATTTTAAGTCACCTACACTAAAAACATTTTCATAGTGACAATGCAATTTTTATAATTAAGATCAAAGTTGTCATTGCGTTGTACGTATGAAGACAGTTTTAATAAAAATTATAACTACAGGTGAAGTAGCTAGCCAGGTAGTACAAAGGTAAATGTTATATAAAAATGATAACTACAGGTGAAGTAGCTAGCCAGGTAGTACAAAGGTAAATCTTATATAAAAATGATAACTACAGGTGAAGTAGCTAGCCAGGTGGTACAATAGTAAATCTTATATAAAAATGATAGTTACAGGTGAAATAGCTACCCTGGTAGTACAAAGGTAAATGTTATATAAAAATGATAAATACAGGTGAAGTAGCTAGCCAGGTAGTGCAAAGGTAAATCTTATATAAAAATGATAACTACAGGTGAAGTAGCTAGCCAGGTAGTGCAAAGGTATATCTTATATAAAAATGATAACTACAGGTGCTATTCAGGTATAGTACACTAAACGATCATATGAAGTCATTATAATAATATAATTTACCACAAACAAATTTAAAGTCACTCGGTGTAGTTTTCACTTACAATTGCCAAAGACTTTATAAACACCCTGTATATTATAGCATGGTAGTCAGGTTTTTAGTATATGGATGAAATAGAGTCACGTTCAAAATCCCGCATTGCAACTTCTGTTCTCTCTCTTTCTCTCTTGTCAACACCAGGTTGCAAGTGCATTACTTCTTATAAGGTACATTTATATATTTTTTATTTTATTTTTAATGTCCTTCTGCACAATGCATGAAGTAATTTATTGGGTGACACCACATTGAAATGGTTTTATTTGAAATAGGTGTTTATATAATACGACAACTACTTTTCATCTGTTTTAAATACGTGCAGCATATATATATATATATATATATATATATATATATATATATATATATATATATATATATATATATATATATATATACACAAGTAGTATTATATATGTTTGTATGTATTTAAATATTACGTATAATTTATACTTCTGATAACGTTTGTCTTAAAAAAGTAATGAATATGTTTTTATATTTAATATTCTATGTTTATTTAATTTAAGATTGATAATATTATTAGTAATATTATTTATATTATATTACTTTATTAAATTAACCTTGAAGTGTTGCAGTTACAAGGATTATATCTTTGAAACTCAAAGATTAACTCCCTAGCATAAAAATTACAGAAACCGTGATTATTAGATAATGGAGAAATGTTAATACATTTAAATGTTGTTTTTATTAAAAAATGTTACATGCTGCTTTTAGAAGCCTTAATATTTAAAGGTTTAAATACAAAAATTCACATGGTTACCACTCTTATAATTTTAAATCTTAAAAAAAAAAAAAAAAAAAAAAAAATCTGCTTTTTGCAATTTTTTTGTTAAATTATGCACTAATAAATTATCCCACCTTAATAAAACTCAAAAACTAAAAATTAATTGCTATTTTTATTTTAATAAGGGAGAGGGTGACTTGATTATTTCTTAATTAAAACTCAAATTATAACAATACAATTAATAGGAAAAAGTAAGTTGACGTTTTTTAGGTTTTTGTTCAAAATACTAATAAAGAAATTAAAAATATTTTAATAAAATTATGCAAATTAATATTTTTAAGAAGAAAAATGCATGCATAAATTATATAATCACTCCCAGTATCCGGTGCATAATTAGATTATTATTAACTGCAGCCTAGAGTTTATTAAAAAATTGTTCTCACTTAATAAGTTAACGAAGCAATAAACTTTTACTACTTCTAGTTTTAATATAAAAATAAAAAATTAGAGCAATTAATTTAAACTCTATTGTATATATTATAGCGCGTAAATAAAAAATTGCCAAAGATTTATCATTTTTATCTTTTTCTCTGAGGTAAGATTTTAAATCAGTATTTTTGTTTTATATTATATAATAATACTGTATATATATATATATATATATATATATATATATATATATATATATATATATATATATATATATATATATATATATATATATATATATATATATATATATATATATATATATATATATATATATATATATATATATATATATATAGTGTCGTTGCTTCTATATACACGTTTTAAAATTACTGTAATTTTGAGAAATGAAAGCAGTGATGGAGGTCTGCTCCCAGAGCTACCTTTGATGAAGATAATAACAAAGTCTGAAATCTCACTGGTATTATTTTGTCATCATTACAGACGTTCAACCTTTTTTTTTCTATATATACTCTAAAAAAAATTTATTGAGAGGATGTGGCATAAAAAAGATATACGAACGCTTTTTTTTTTTTTCTATACTTATTTACAAAACGTATAAAATAAAACAATGGTATAAACAGTGTTTTGTAACAGTAATAAAATTTTATATGCGATGAAATTCCTTAAGATTTTATCATAACAAAAATTCAATACTGTCGTTCCTCATAATTTTTTGTTTTTATTTAATATATAACGTTTTATAATAAAGCCTTCCTTATATGTCTAATAATTATAGCTTTGATTTAGCTTCTCTATACTCTATGTGTATATATTAATTTTTATTGTTATTTTTTTTTCTGTATTTTGTTTTTAGGAGTTATATATTACGATATCTGAGAATTAGATCGAAGTAAAGATGAAATGTAGCTTCTTCTTTTACTGTGAGGTATGTACAAATTTCATAGTTTTAGTTGCTTTGATTTTATATTAAATTGTCAATTTTTATTGCCAATTTTGAGTCAATTCTAAAACCTTTTTCAATATTCATAAAAATTAGATTATAAATTTTAATCACATATTATGATACTTTGAAAATTATTTAATTTATCGTTTTTTTCGGTCCTAAACTGTTTAAAAATAAGTTATAGAAATCAAATACACCTATTATTTTCCTCTATACTTCTTTCTATTGACAGTACACATAAATGACAATGTTGCTAATTTGTAACATAAAATTGAAATTGCTAAAGAACTCACCTGTACACGATATCGGCGTTGGCTCCTTCGTCTCGATCGTGCGCGCTGACCTGCACCAGCGGATGACCCTGCTGCGTGTATGCAGCGACCTCAGCCACGAAAGGGTAACGTTCAAACACTGGCTTGTTATCATTGACGTCACTTACTGTCAGCTGCACTGACACAGTCTCTGAACGAGCATCATAGCGACCGCCGTCCGTGGCCACCACTTGGAAGGAGAAAACACGCTGCTTTTCACGATCTAAAAGCCTACACAGAACAAAATATTGTATTAATAATTTGATGAGTACATTAACAAAAATTAGTAAAATTGTTAATATCAAAGTAATATAAACTGGCGAATTGAGTCAATTTCCTATAGTCAATAACTATGTTACATAGCATATTAAATAATACTGTTACATAACATATATTTATGTTTTTCCAATTTAGTAAAATTTATGCTATAATAACATAAATTTAGCATAAATTATGTTATAGACGACCAAAAACAAACTAATATGCGCATAAACTAAAACGTATACAATAAGTATATCATAATTTATGATATTTACTTTTTTCTTTATTTTTCTTCTGTCTTGTGCTATGCATTATTAAATCACTTGATTTGCATGGCATATAAAGAATATAAAATCGAATATTTACTTTAAATTTGCATTTAATTTAAATGCAAGAATTAAAAAAGGTAAAAGATAACAAACAAAAAGAGCCGAGAATATACAACAACAAAAGCCAAGTTGTAACTTTTGTAAGTAACGTCTCATTACAAATCAATCGAATATCTCGGAATGCTCTGGTATTTTATACTTACTATAAAAATCACTTCATGCATTTCAAGTCAAACAAATTTCAACATCATAAATTTATATAAGAAACTTAAAAAACAAGTTTTTTCCTTCTCTCTCTCTTTTCTCTCTGTATATAGTAACATTGTCTTCTTCAAATTTATTAAAATATCAAAGTAATCTTTCATTCAAAGAACAAAATCATCATCATATTAAAAACAACAGATATAATGTATAAACAAAATAAATTTAAAAACTGGAAATGCCAGTAGCATGTGAATTTTAATTAGAAAAATCCAGGAAATACTAAATATACGAAACTTTTAATACAATCGCTTTTGATTATTTAAATTACTTTTTATTCTCTCTCTCTCTCTCTCTCTCTCTCTCTCTCTCTCTCTCTCTCTCTCTCTCTCTCTCTCTCTCTCTCTCTCTCTCTCTCTCTCTCTCTCTCTCTCTCAGAGAATACTATTAAACAGAAATTATTATGTGATGGACTTAAAATAATGAATTCTTAAATGAAATAATTGCTATTATATATACATATTATACTCGTATATATTTTTTTATATTATTAAAAAAATTGTATAATGAATTTAATTCAATTTACATTAAAATAAACTAACATCTTTTATATTAAAACACGTGCCTTTTAATATTATTCTGCATACAGTCATCATCAGTTCTCATATCATTATTCGTTGTCACAACAATCTGTACATATACAGATAATACACTAGTGCGGTAGAGAGAGAGAGAGAGAGAGAGAGAGAGAGAGATTTTACTTTCTTAAATATAAAAAATAAAATTGAATATTAAATTAAAGAAGAGAGAGAGAGAGAGAGAGAGAGAGAAATGCATTCCGGTTTCCAGAAGCTCCGCACACACACACACACACACACATAATACTGTGGGAAGTTTACTAACAATAGTTTATCTATCTCTCTCATGAAAAGCCCTATACATGTTGAGGCCAGTTTGTACACCTTGGCGCAAAATTTATAATATATATTATTTGCAATGTATGAAATATATTAAGGGTTGTTTAATAAAGTTTATAATCTATATGACTAACATATTATACTGTTATATTTAAAAGTCAACAGTTATCTGTCATAAAAGTTTCAAGATCCATATATTATGGAAACATCATCCAAATTATCTTTATTGAAGCTTTTTTTTTTTTTTTTTTAATTTTTTTTAAATTTAAGAATTCGCCTTCAAAATTTTGAACTTTGAAATTTTTTTTTTCAATCTGGAGCTACCTTACTTCCTATAAGTATTACCATAGTATGCTGTTTTTATTTATATATTAAATGGAATTAATGTGCAAAAAAAAAAAAAAAAAAAAAGTTTCGATTAGTACCTTAATTTTTGCCTTAAACAAATTTATCCCGTAACTTCCACAAAGTAATACATTTTTTTATGTACTAATAAATATTGAACGTATTAAAATTAAAATATTCTTGGTATTGATTCCATTAAACAAATAAATACGGTTAAAAAACAAACTTGCGGTATATAATTAAAATTTATTAATGTTGCTTAAAAATAAAATCCACTACAGTACATAAAAATAAGATTGCATTGATTTTGATGTACAAATACATTATTATAAGAAAAATCTTCACAATATATTTTTTAATTACTTTACAATGTTATTGAAGAATAATTAAAACGTATTAAGTAAACAACATTATAAAATTTACTTGAATACTTACTATAGCAATAATGAAGAATAAAGAAAAAAGTTGCATTAAATACTTTTTTTTTTATTATACATTTATTATAATAATGAAAAAGGTAGATAATGTACGGGACTGAAGTTTCCTTATAAAGCTAGTAAAAAAGTTGACACCCACTTACATTTTTATTTTGCATCTCATTGCAGCTAGCACTTAGCATAACTGAAGTACATTGCAAGTGCATTACACGGTACTTTTTTTTATTATTATTTCTTATATATTACGTAAGTTATGTGTAATGATAATTGTTATATACGCTATTAAAATACATTTTAAATAAAAAGATGTTTTAAAAAGATTTTTTAAATTGATAACAAAAAGCTATATTTTAAAATCTTTTTTTATTTTATCATTTTCTTTTTTTAAAAGTTACTATACAATACAATGTTTATTGCCATAGAAAGAATAATATATTTTTTAATTACTTAAAATACGTAAAAGTGTGTATAGGGTGTATGCGCATGACGTCATATTTAATGCGTTTGGAGCCCATACTGGAGTATATAGTGAATAATATTGCTCAGCATAGGTCAAACTTCGTTTTTGGCAATTTTCTTTGGAAAATAGCATAAATTTGTTACTCTTATTTCTTATTTTTCTCTCCTACTTGAGATACTATTTCACCTATTAGCAGCATCAATGCTCTCAAAAATATCGTTAGCATTTTTAAACTGTCAAAATGAGTTATTTTCCTATGCTACCCATGTTATTGAGTTATCCAACATGGCGTCGACTTTAACGTGAATGCATAGACCCTATAGTAACCCTCATTCAACACACCTTGGTCTCATTTAAAATACTGGGTCTCGGTGCAGTATAGCTTTCTCATCAAAAAAAAAAAAAAAAAAAAAAAAAAAAAAAAAAAGCCCAATTATGCTAAAAATTATTGTAGGGTTTCTATGTTTATCCCACGCCCTCTCTGAATGGTTAACGTGCTAAAAACGGTAAGTACCATTATTTATTTTATTTTTGAATTACATTAAATGTCATTTATACACACAATGGACTTGACTTTTAATTGAGCGAGCATGTTAGGCACAAAATGTTGTTATTTTTAAATACATACAACGCACTTTTACCTTTTTGTATCATTGCGTGTTTTTGTTGTTGTTTAATTTTAATGAGAAGGGTATAACTAATAACAAATAGATGATCACGACTGAATACTTGCATTGTTGTAAATAAAAAAACAACAAAAAAAAGTCCAACATGGAGTCACGGGTGTCACTTTCTTTACTTAACAGAGTACAAAACAGGATTTAGAAATTCCAAATATGGCACGTAATAATATTTATAAGTTTATTTTATTGTTTGATAATACTTTATACATATGGAGGACTTTATACAAATCGTGATCGTTGCAAACTTTTTAGTATATTATTATAAATGCTAAATTGTTTTTTTTTTTATGTTTTAATAATGCGGTTGGTATTGTACTTTATGTACATATGTGAATGTGGGGCTGCTACTTAAGTAATTGTTAGAAATAATAATTATATGTGCAGGAGAGAGAGAGAGAGAGGGAGAGAGGGAGAGAGGGAGAGAGAGAGAGAGAGAGAGAGAGAGAGAGAGAGAGAGAGACTTAAAGGAAAAGATTCACAGCCCGATATTAGATGATTTTGATCAAAGTTATGATAGTAACAAATTTCTGACCAAGTTACCATTAAAATAAGGACAATTTAGTTTAATATAATTAGCATTTAGCCTTACAAGCTTAGAGTAAAAATTTAACATGGTAGCAGCACTTAATAATATAAAAATCTACTTGAATCACTTTTTTTTTGATGAAGTGATTACCATTGCTGTACCCTCCCTCCCCCCCTTAGATAATTGTTATAAACAATAAAAATGTATATGAGTACAGGAGAGAGAGAGAGAGAGAGAGAGAGAGAGAGAGAGAGAGAGAGAGAGAGAGAGAGAGAGAGAGAGAGAGAGAGAGAGAGATTTAATGCAGTTAAAGATTAAATAAATGTGATTGAATTAAGAATAAAAATTCGTTAATCGTGACTTCTTTTTTTTTTAGATATATTACTCGAATAACATACCATATATAAAAGGACATCAACTATTATATGTTTACGCTTCATTGCAAATTGTTAGTTATCTATTGTTGTATATCTATGCATTTACAGCGTGTATGTTGTCAACCTCTGCCAGATAATATTGTATTATTATTTAAAATATTGCACATACATACATATATTTTATCTTTCTATTATATTTATGTGTATGTTATATTACCTACATGCATTATGGTAATCAAAATAAAACTACTCTATATGATGAGTTTATATATATATATATATATATATATATATATATATATATATATATATATATATATATATATATATATATATATATATATATATATAAATTTAAAAAATCAGTTTATCGATGGAGTATATGCTATAGCCAAACTCATACAAGCGAGTCCTTTACAAATAACCGTAGTTTTCTCAAAGAAATATGCTCTAATTTTCTCTAAATCTTTCTTTACTCAAGGATAGTAAAAATTACGTTCTATAGGGTGTTTGCATTCATATAAAAGTCGACGCCATATATGAGCACTAAATAACATGGACTGCTATGAGAAAATGACACATTTTGCCAGTTTAAAAATAGTTATAGCAAGTATTTTTGAGAGCATTGATGCTGTTAATAGGTTGAATTAGGATTTTAAGTATGTGAGAAAAATAATAATAAAAAGAATTAATTTTTCAAAGAAAATAGCAAAAAACGAGATTTTTTCCATATACTGAGCATGCAATGTTTTCATTGCTTCAGTATGGCGTCAAAGCGCATTCAGTATGACGTCATACGTATACACCCTATATCATAAATATTGCTATAGTTTGGAGTAGCACAAATAATTATGCTGTACAACATATTTGTTCCGCTGTATCGCATAATTATAATGAAGTATTGCTGAAAACGGTCCATGTGTGTTTCAGTTATATCAAACCAAGAAGTGAGATGGTTCGTTTTTAAATAACGTCTTGAGTTATTCCAATCCATAATTTCTCTCCGTGTTCTTTTGGTTCTTGTAAGCATTACGGTCATGTGTTTTAGACCAAACTTCTGCACTGAGGCCGTAAATATTTGAACGAGGGACACTTTTATTAAAAACGGAAACTAAACACACTTTTACATATTTCAAATTAATTAAAAATTAATAATAATTTGTCTCATCACCGGTAACCCTCATCTAGAGCACGTAGAGAAAAATACATTTTTTTTTTATACGCAGCTGGCAAAATATATTTATATATATAAAAAGATCGTTATACGATAAAGCTAGTAAAATAATTTTTTAAATGTTCTAATTTATATGTATATAAAAAGTATCTCATAGTAATTTAAAAGATTGTGTCTGGCTAATATATAATTTTGCTTTAATAAAAGATATTAAAAAAAGTAGACTCACGGAAGAAAAAAGATTGTAATTAATTTTAATTTGTGTTTAATAAGTTAAATAATATCAAGATATACCAAATATTATAAATCTATACTTTTACAGTAAATTTTATTTTATATTATAATGTATTAATAATAATAATATACAACTTTTTTTTTAACGTATATTTATAATTACTCGGTTATTTAAATCAAAATCACTATTTTTATTATTATTATTTTTAAAAACAACAACTGTGAATGGAATTTTTAAATTAAAGTTACATAACTACTCCCCTTCTACTTAAAAGTATAGTTAAAAATCATACTATTAGATCTAATGTTGGGTGGAGGGAGGAAGTTTTCAATTGCTGACCCTTTATGGTGTATTATTTCGCGAAAATATACACGTGCCTGAAAATTTGACCTTTTTCTGCGATCATTTTACCTTTTATTATTTTTAATATAGAAAAGTTTGATGGATTGTGATTTTATTGAAAAATTACTTTTAAGCATAGTTTATTAGGACACTTAAGTTAGGGTTAAATAGGGATTTTTTTTTTTTTTTTGCATTATTTTTGCTTTAATTTGCTATTTTTCCTATTTGACCACATTTTTTTTATATAATACATTTGTTATATTTGTTTTTGATATTCGACTGTTCTTTTAAGAAAGATTACGTTTAATATACTTATGATTAAAAATTTGTATACTTTTATAATTATAGTCAATTATATTATAATCATTGTACTTGGACTTTTCTGTTACGCAATAAATAAATAAATAAATTTAATTTACATAAAAAACAATGTTTCGTGTACTTACCCTGCAGTAGTGATGACTCCAGTAGCATTGTCAATTCTAAACATCCATTGGCTCTCATTGGTCAGTGAGTAAGTAAGTCTTGCATTGGCTCCAATATCTGCATCTGTTGCTTGGACTGTGAGCACCGTGGTGCCTAGTGGTGCATTCTCAGGTAACGAAGCTGCGTACCTCGGCAATGCAAATCGAGGGTCATTGTCATTCTGGTCACCAACAGTGACACTCAAGTTACAGGCACCGCTTAATGCTGGAGAACCGCGATCTTCTGCAGTGACGACTAGCCAGTATGCAGCTTGGGCTTCTCTGTCTAGTGGACGTGCGGACAGCTCACCGGTGTGCAAGTCAATACTGAATTTATTGCCTATGTTGCCAGCTGAGAACAAATATATCAGGAAATCAGCAAATGTCCGAATAAATGTAAAAATACATGAACAAATAAATAATATAGATCAACGAAGCTGATGGTAACGTAAGATAGCGATTGCGCATTTTGTGCGTCTTCTGCAAGATTTAATTCTTTATTTCCGGTATTTTTTACGTTTTTATGGCGGAAAAATATTATCGTATGATTTTTTTTTTTTTTTTTTTGAAAAGATGAACTTTTACCGGAAATAGATCTTGGCGATCAGGCAAATTCAGAAAAGACGAAAGAAATGCGCAGTCAGTACCTTACGTTATCTTTAGCTTCGTTGTACATAGCTAAGCAATAATTTAACTGAATAAATGCAATAAATGAACACATAAAAGAATAATTAAATAAAATATATTGCAGCAAAATTATAAATAATTTTTATGCATAATTAATTTTTTAATTAAAAAACAATATTTAATATGTTTTTATTTTTTTACTTGTATAAAGGACACTATTAAACTTTATTTTATATTATTATTTTTTATCTTCTTGGGAAATTATAATTGTATGTTTGAAGAACTATCATTTATCGAAAAATGAGGAACATACAACGGATAAAAATGGATACCAGTTTTTTATATATATATACAGTATATATATACATATATGTATACATATATGGTGTTGAAACAAAAATTAAAGTAATAATAATGAAGAAAATAATTCTATAGAGAAAAAAAAATTAATTGGTTATATTATCCAAGGCCAAGAGAAGCTAAAAAATTAACATGATAGAAAACCAAGAATTTGAGACTTAATGAGATTATTTGAGATAATAATATATTATATTGATATGAAAGCAAAATAGCAAGTTTTTTTTTTATATTAAATATCAAGAAAATAGGACAAAATAGATACAAAAAAATATTGCAAAAAACACTTCTATATATTTTAATGGTCTGTTCGCACGAGGCAAAGTGTAAATTTAATTCACAGTGGTCTTCGATTAATTGACATGAAATTTGCATGCAATCTGTTTTAATGAAAATGTTGCAACGTGTGAACAAGGCTTTACTTTAAGAGACTCTATTTAATTATTATATATGCAATGAGAAGTCATTTTTATTGCTTTTACAGAGATATTTGATGCAATTAAAAATATTTCATCGTGTGAAAACACCTTCATAACATTGTCAAGTAACCATAAGGGTGTTAACTATAAATTATCGTCTTACAGTTTGCACGGATCATTTGCATAATAATAATATATTTATGACGTTAATGCACCTTCTATAGCATCATTTATCATTCGACACATCGAAATTACAACATCGATTGTGCCATCAAAATAATAATAATAATAAATCTTCATGCAAACGATAAGAAATATTTCGATTGTATTTTCACTTAATATTTAAATTAGTATCGATGCACGTAATATTATGAGTACCATTATGAGTACTTAAACATTAAAATGCATTCTCTGTACCCTATTTTACTAATACATATTCACACGATTGTGATACCATTTTTGAACATAATAAAATTCAGTGCTAAATTTGCTAAATAAGAAAAAAAACACGAAGTGGCTTCAAATATTAAAATATATTATTACAATTGAGTACCGTATACCCGTGCACTGGTAGTGAGTAAACATTCACTGATAGAGAGTAAACATTTTAAATGTTTTCCCTGAACTTTGAATAGGTTAATTTTTATGTTCCTCTCTCCTCTCATACGTATTATTTGATGTAATTTTTAGAGGTGACATGCTTAGTGATTACCTATAGTAAAACTACTACGAAATTGTTTCCTCAGTGTGTTATTTTAAAAATGTATAAGTTGTATTTCTTACCTGTAATACTGTAAGTAACTTCTCCGTTTCGTCCTTCGTCGAGGTCTGTAGCCACCACAGTGTGTATGACGGCTAAGTCACTATTCTCAGGTACAGACAAAGGGTAGCAGGAACCAGGTGCGAACTGAGGGGCATGATCATTGGCATCAGCCACGGTCACCACCAAAGTCGCAGCGTCCAGTTGTGGAGGTCTGGCGGACTCGTCTCTCACATATACGGGGAATACGTAACGTGCTCGCAGTTCGCGGTCCAGGGGTGCAGCGGTGGTCACCACACCACGGCGAGGGTCGATGGCGAATCTTCCCTCCGCAACACCGTCAGGTATCAGGTAAGTAAGATTGCCCAGGACTCCACCTGAAAGACAAATAAAATTTATATTATATAATCATTTAAAAGCTCTGAAATTTAAATTTGTACCAACTATATTTTCATATTAAAGTCAACGGTAACAGTTTTTATGATAAAAAATTTAAGACATGTAACCATCAGAAGGAAGGACAAAATTCTTGAAATTTACATAAGACTCTATGGGTTTAAAAATTTGCATATGGTAACTCTCCAATTTTTTTGTCTTAGCCTCAAGTATTACTGTGCAAAAAAAAAAAAAAAAAAAAAAAAAAAACACACTCATCTTTACAAGTTTTAAGCATTATTCACATGACGCGTAAATTTGACGTGCGTCGACGCGCGTTAAAAAGCTGGAACAATGTAAACAAATGCAATTTTCAAAAACCATGTGAACGGCTCCATTTGTTTACATTGTTCCAACTTTGTTACGCGCGTTGACGCACGTTGACGTGCGTCAAATTTACGCGTCATGTGAATAATACTTTATTCTAATCCCTAATATTTTGTTGTAAATTATACCAACTCATACTTTCCTCATACACTGCATACCTTCTTCGGTAATTGAAAATAATGAGCATATTTTAAAACAATGAACACGTAAATTTACAAAACACATTATACTTGATAGATGATTTAAAATTATTTTTTATATTATATTAAAAAAAAAAAAAAAAAAAAAAAAAAAAAAACGTTAAAAATAATCTTAAAATATAGTCATTAAATAAACATAAATTAAATCTTTTTTGTTTATGCTGTCAATAAAAATAATAAATGAGACCAAAGAAAAAGAAATTGTATATTAAAAAAATTAATATTAAATATATTTAATTCACTTTAATTAATTAAGTATAAATGTTACTTTAATCAACGCCTTAAATAATATTATTTTATTTAATATATTATTGTCGTTCTATAGTATCTCTCTCTCTCTCTCTCTCTCTCTCTCTCTCTCTCTCTCTCTCTCTCTCTCTCTCTCTCTGCACCGCAAAGTATGATTTATTAAAAATTTTATTGCAGTATCGTAGTCTGTAAATTATAAATTGTACAGCGATCTTTTTTTTTTTAATATTAAAACATCATTAATGCTCTATACATTAACATAATTTAAACCATCATGCAGTTTTAATATCATATAAATGTATCATGCATTCTCTCTGTCTCTCTCTCTCTCTCTCTCTCATATATGAAATGTATTTACAGCAGGTATTCAATAATAATATTTATTAATAACAACTTCATAACTCTATCTTAATTATAATAAAAAAAAATTATTATAATTTATTGTAAACGACTGCAATATCGCTTAATGATGTGTGACTGGTTTGTAATGTGCATAATTAATTAAATCATTAACGCAACTTTATAAATTAAATCGAGTCTAAATATCAAAAAAAAACTTCTAACTATTATTATTAAGGTATTTGTGTGGCCATGTATTTAAAGTTGCGATATTTTAATAAATTTTATCATTTTATTTTTGTAAACAATAAATCAATGAATGCATTCAAATAATGTTTTTTACCGGCAAAAAAACAACAACAAAGTTTGAATTTTTTTAATATAAAAAACATAAAAATATGACTTATGCGTCATTGGAATTTCTACGTTTTGACTATATACAGTAGTTTTTAAAAAAATCCCTTAAATAATAGTGCCGCAATCAGGGCCGGCTTGGCCATAAGACGAGGTCTGCGATCGCAGACCGGGCCAACGTCATTGCGGGCCAAGCGGGCCAGAAAAAAAAAAAAGAAAAAAAAAAAAAAAGAAAAGAAAGAAAGAAAAGAAAAAGAAGAAGAAGAAAAAACAACCAAACTTTAAAACCTTTGCCCGCATATTTTTTTAATTTTAATTTTGTATCATATGAATTTTATCTATGATGCATGCACACAAATTACTTGGAATGCGCATTTTTATTGTAATTTAAAAAAATGCATTGAGATCATTGCAAGCCATGCAACTATATTTTTTATGCACTTGGGCCAGCTAGGCATAAAGCCGTACAAGTTAGTCCGCGGGCTCCTGGATCGGGACTTTGCTTTTGCGGGCCTTTGGTTCTGATGATCCATTAAAAAAAGTTCAAAGGTACTTTGAAAAATAGCTCACTTTTTTATTATTTAAAAAGAAGTGATATCATTTTTTTAATTATCAGTTTCAATTAAACCCTTCTTTTTAGTACAATGTTTATAATTCTCTATTGCATGTAAAATCAATTGTTAATACCTAAAAATAAAAATAATTTACATTTTTTGTCTTCAAAATAAAAATAACTTTTTGTATATAATGAGAAATGAGCTTTTTTTTTTTTTTTTTTAATTTTGGCCTAAATATTGATTTCCCGAAGTTATGGCTCATTTTTTTAAAATTTAAGCTCGAAATCAAGCTCTTCCAAGTCAAACCATTTGAAAAATTTTCAAGTTCTCTACACCTATAGTTATAAATTTACAAATCCCTGTTCTGCCCCCCCCTTTTTTTTCTCTCCCCCCCCATACTTCAATTAAATCATTATAACAATTATTCCTTCACTATAGTTTTTTTTCTATCATACGTACATCAATTTTTGTCTGATATATTTTTTAAGATGGACGAAGGTCATGTCATGTAGATCGTAGTATAATATATCAAAATAATGTAATGGTTCAATTGCATACTTATTTTTCAATATAATAGTGTTAAACTTTATTTTAAAAAATGTGAAAATTTAAAATTTAATTCAAAATTAGCGTAAAAACCAGTGCCACGCCCCCTTTTAACAAAAAATTTCGCCTGCGGCGCATACTGGGGGGCTGGCGCCCCCCAGACCCCCCAGCCTATGCGGGCCAATTCCCAGATTGCCAGACCGGGCCAACGTACCCCAAGCCGGCCCTGGCCGCAATACTAAATTATTTAAAGTTATTTTTCCTAGCGTTTTCCCGCGTGGGTTCTGATTGGTTGCCACTAACACCATTATTCCAAACAACACCAAAATGATCGATTTTCAAAAAAATATTACATAAATATCTCAGTATTTAACAATAGATAATTAATGTATAACAATTAAATAAACTCTAAATCAAAAAAATTATATAAAAATTAAGATGACATTTGACTTACATAGTCACTGACCCCCTACTAACATTAAACCATATAACAAATAATATAATCTTTCTTTTTTTTATTTCAATCCAGATGTTGAATATTAATAAATTTTTACTATATCAAACCTCCCATATATTTTTATAAGTTATAATTAATCCATGCAGCCCAAGTTCATTGACCGTCATTCATTATATATATATATATATATATATATATATATATATATATATATATATATATATATATATATATAAAAAAGTTAAAGGAATTTATTTGTTTGGAAGGGAAGTTATATTTAAAAAGACGTGATATATCCTGCAATATTTAGAGGTGGAGGGAAGGACATAAGTTTATTTCATCTTATTGATTATACTTATGGACCATACCTTGCTGAGGCTTACATCGTAACTCAAAATATAACTAATTCTAATGTATAGGATAGGGCGGTGGTACATTTTTATAAAATATACCAATGTGGCGTTGAGAGGTAGAGAGAGAGAGAGAGAGAGAGAGAGAGAGAGAGACAGAGAGAGAGAGAAAAAAAATAAAGTTTAAACTATATTATAACTTACAATAAGTTATACTAAAAATAAAAAATAAAGCCTGCTGTTTAGTTGCTTCCTAAAGACGGCTTCTGTTATTAATTTTAACAAATGACACTCTTATATATTACGTTAACTTATATATATATATACATATTTTTAAACAACAAAATTAATTAAATAATAATAATAATATTTTGTTTTTTAAATGATTGAACATAAGCAATAACGTATTAAAGTAAAAGTATCATAACTTAACGTACTAATTATGTATATATATATATATATATATATATATATATATATATATATATATATATATATATATATATATATATATATATAAATTAAGTGAACGAGCATTTGTAAATTTAATTATGATTTGCGCACCAAAATGCCATTTTCACTGAAGCTATTAATTGCAATTTAACTCCAACACCTATGATGAAAATGAGCAAAGATATATAAAAATATTTTCAAATTAAAAAAACAAAAGATTAGTTGTAAAACGTCAAAAAAGTGAAGTTATAGCAGACAAAAAAACTGAAGTAAAACATTACTTGCAACCAACACATAATCATATGCAAATCACTTCATTTTCAAGCAGAGAATATCAGAGGATCACTAATTTGAGATTTTGATCGTGTAGTGTCATCCAATTTACTTTTATTTTCACAATTCATTGAATCACGTGACACTGATAAAAAGGTCAGCCTGGCTCACCACTGATCAAATTAAAAATAAAAAATAACTTAAATGCACGTTGTTTCAAATTTTCTATGGTGACACCTCAAGGTGTTTGGTTCCTCTTAGTCTAAGGTACCAATTTACAGAATAATTAGGCCCAGTTAAGGATCCCTTTTTTTAGATCAGCTAAAATGTTATTACTCCTCACTAGGGACCGGATTTTCAGTTGCAAATGTCTGCTTGCGCCTGCAAGTTTGGTTGCTCCTCATACCGCACAACAATTTATTAAATATTTATGAATTTTGGTTCATTCCAGGTATTTTGAGGTAAATTACAGGTAGATAGGAAATATTTTACAAATTGATAATAAGTTGTGCAGCAGGAAAAGTAACTACTGTTTTTGCAGGCGCAAGCAGACATTTGCAACTGAAAATCCGGTCCCTACTCCTCACATATATATTTTTTAACATTGTAAACGAATACATAAAAAAAGGTAACTTATTAATGAGATTTTTTTTTGCATATATCAGATATGGTTGTTAATTAATATTTTTGCCATTATATTGAATTACACGGTGTATGTATCAGAGTTAGAGTCTGAGAGAGAGAGAGAGAGAGAGAGAGAGAGAGAGAGAGAGAGGTCTGCTCATCAACATAATAAGTTTTGATAATGAATGTGCAGTTGGCCAGGTGGGTGGTGCATGACCATGTTGTTGACATATCGCCCTAAGTTATGCATAATAAAATATATAAAATATACGTGTGCGGTGGGACTACTTATATATATATATAGTAGGATAGGAAAGCAATATTAACTGGAGGAATGATATATCGAGTCATTGTCTATACAAGTAAAGCGATGAAGTTGCTCTCTCTCTCTCTCTCTCTCTCTCTCTCTCTCTCTCTCTCTCTCTCTCTCTCTCTCTCTCTCTCTCTCTCTCTCTCTCTCTCTTTCTATATTATAATGGTTCAAACGGTAGATCGGACCTTCAAACTCTTTTTATTTTTTAACAGAACGTCTATAATTATTATCTATACAACTTAAACTAAAAACTACTTATATAACATGTGTGTGTGTGTGTGTATCTAACAATTTTTTAATAAGAAAAATTAGAAGTTTTTTTTTCGTACATAAGTATATTTTTTAAAGTCAATTATTTTCATTATTATTAAAACAAGCAGAAAGATAATTTTTTTTATGTATTATTGCAGTTAAAGAGAGAAATATCATATACGTGCTTATATTATACTATAATAATATTTTTTCAATATTATTAATCTTATGTTTAAGATTAATAATAAAAAGAAGACCACGCCTACTTTTATACAGCAGTACTACGACCTTAAAAAAAAAAAAAAAAAAAAAAAAAAACTCTCGAGATCGACATAATAACACCTTATGTGTTCTGTTCAGCCAGAGAAATTAGCTTCCAAAAATTTGAGAGCTCTCGAATATTTTTATATGGACATAATTTAAAACATCATTTTAAATAGAACTTTTAGGTCCGCGTCTATGAGTTGCGTAATATTGAATAGAAAAAAAATATTATTAAAGACCATATCACATGATGCAATACTTTAATATACTGGCTCCATTTTAGTATAATGTTTATTTATAATTGCAAGAGGAAAACTACGTATTATAAACCGAATAAACAATGTGAATTATAAAATTTATGCTATCTAATATTATGTAGTCAAGCATAAATTATTTTACAGTGAATAAATATTGCTGAAAATGGACTACCATAATTGTTATTTTTATTTTTTTTTTTTTGCATAATTTATGTCGCATATTATAATGATTATGGTAACAGTAGTGTTGTATAGCATATATGTTTATGCTATTATAAAATAGTAATATTTATGTTCTGTAAGATAAAGTTTTAGTATTTAGTGCTCAGCATAAATTACATAATTTATTTTTTCAATCGCAAAAGTTTAAATTAATTTTATTGAATGAAAATATAATCCCATAGATATAATTTATTTTTTCACATTAAAAATATTGCAACGTGTGATCAAGACTTTAAAAACTAGCTCACTTTATATAAACAAAATTATAGTTATATAAGACACGAAAATATTATTTTTTAAAATTTATGGGTTTTTCCCGTAAAAAAAATAATAATAATAAAACTGCAATTTTTATTTAATATAACATCAAAATAGATTAAAAATAATTTTTATACACTGTAGTAATAAAAAAAAAATCCATTATTATTATTTTTCTTTTTAAACTTTTTTAAATTAATTAGAATGTATAATTTTTTTTTATTATTGTTATTATTATTATATAAAAAGAAATAAAATATTATATGTTATTTTTCTAAAGTAGTCATCATGGTTTAAAAATTAATTTACAATTTTTTTTTACCGTGTATTTTTCCATGGTCACACATAGTATAATTTTAAGATGGATGAACAAAGAGAGAGAGAGAGAGAGAGAGAGAGAGAGAGAGAGAGAGAGAGAGAGAGAGAGAGAGAGAGAGAGAGAGAAGGACGCATAGCTGCTAATAAAGAAAGCTAAAGGTAACACGGCGGACGCAAATTAACCCCCCCCCCCCCCCCCCCAGCAGCCATACTTACTGTCTGGTAATTATCTTTTGAAAAAACAGTGTTGCCATATCCTTATATCTTGTCAAATATATATATACTTAAAGATAATAATAAATGTATTTATTCTGATTATTTAAAAGATAATTATATTAAAAGAAATGATAATTTTCTATGTGTGTAAATTTTTTTATATTATAATCAAATAAATAATTTTTATTTTATTATATTTTTAAATAATATTTAAAAAATAAAATAAATATATATTTATTTACATTGACATACATGAAAATAGTCTGAAACATAATTTATGAAGACGTAATGATTTATGTGGTTTGAGAAGCTAATTAGTCTCTAATTAGAGCTAACATTTACATAGCAGTAACAACTTATTGGGCCAAACATCTCGCTCTCCAAAGTTTTCAAAACGAAACAGAAGATATATTTTTTTTAATAAAGCAAAAATATATTTTTAAAAAAATATCTTATCTTTCTCATAAATCTAAAAACTATACAAGTTCAAAATGATGAATTAAATTGATAAACTTAAAAGAAAATGTTGAAGATAGTAAAATCTTGATTAAAAAATAAATCATTTGATAAACAGAAATATGTAGCAAGTTCTCTCTCTCTCTCTCTCTCTCTCTCTCTCTCTCTCTCTCTCTCTCTCTCTCTCTCTCTCTCTCTCTCTCTCTCTCTCTCTCTCTCTCTCTCTCTCTCTCTCTCTCTCTCTCATCGTATTATACGGATTAATTTTGAGATATTTAAGTTTACAGATCCCCAATCTTGGTCTCGATTGTTGTTCATTATTTCTTATTGCTTGTAACTTTCTCAACTTAAATAATCTACAAAATATTTCAACTTAAAAAAGCAGCGAGAACAAAGGTATTTTGTTATCACCATTGTTGTAAAGTAAACAAAATCACAACTACAACTTTGAGTAAAGGAGAAAATTGATAGAACTTGAATAAAGTATGAATAATGTTTACCCATGTTAACTCTGCATAGTTGCATTAAAATTATGGCATTTTTGTGACCATTAATGTTTTTGAATGAAAAAACTAATTTTTACGAAAATATATTTAATAAGTAAATGACGTATTTGACTTTATATTATTATATAAAAAAATCATATTATTTAACTCACCGGAATCTGGATCTCTAGCAGAAACTTTGACGACAAACGTGCCTTGTGGAGCATCCTCAGAAACATTAGCTTCATAAACAGTCTGTAAAAATCTTGGTGGACTATCACTTCCACCCGCTATCTCGACTTCCAGTATTTGTGAGGTTGTTATTGGTGGTTTACCGTGGTCACTGGCGGAGATATTGAGCACCATACGAGCACCACGATGTCTTCTACCTAATGGTCTTGCCAACGTCAATATCCCAGTATCAAACTGTAGCAGAAATAAACCTTCCAGTTCTGGATCTGCATGTAAGGAATATGTGACTCGTCCGTTATCTTGTGCATCCTCGTCGATAGCGATCACTTGCATCAGTGGGGAAGCACCAAGACCCGAGGACTCGTCACCGACTAACCACAACTTGGCTCTCGACACGAACCTTGGTGCATGATCGTTCACGTCCTGGACCACCACACGTACAGTAGAAGCTGATGTCAATCGATCAGTCTCATTAACAGCTTGATCAGTAGCTGATATCACCAAAGTATAAGCATTATGTACTTCACGATCTAAACTATTTAATATACTTAAGGAACCACTGTCAGAATCAATTATAAAATCTTCATTAGGCCATTGTTGTGTTATAGAATATTTAATTTGACCATTTAATCCATCATCATTATCTTCTACAGTAAAATTATAAACTGCAGTACCGATATCGACGTTCTCAAGTATGGTAATTATTATTGGATCTTCTGTAAATGTTGGTGCTTCATCATTGACATCTTCTATTTCAATTGTAATTGTGATGAGACTGGTCACCTGGAGACCTCCACTTTCATCCAGAGCTCGTACTTCCAGTTGATAAGAAGCAGTTCTCTCACGGTCAAGTTCTCGGGCAGTTAACAAAGCTCCTGTACTACGACTGATGGTAAATGTATCAGATGTTTCATCATCAGGGTCTTCAGTGGTCAGGGTGTAAGTCACGTGACCACCTTCCACTGAATTGTCTCCTTCTCCTGCAGTCACAATTCCAACCTCATGACCTACAGGGACGCCTTCAGACACCTGAAAAATAAACAAAAGTCATACGTTAGTGTTATACAGCAAGAGTTTCAATTTAAATAAGTTGAGAAAATGTAAGTTTCTTATTCTGACTGAATATTTAAAATTTACATCACATTTTTAGCCAATATATTTTATTCCTTAAAACTGTACGTATATTTAATTTTTTTGGGATATTTTTAAAAGCAAGTCTGCAACAGGAGCTTTTAATTACTCTATTTTGCCTGGTCTCGACGTAAAAAAAAAAAAAACTTTATTGTTGTGCGTATTTGGTTTACTCAGCTACAAAAAGTCAACATTTTTACCTATATAATAAGTTTACTATATTCTAAAGTTATATTACATTGACTTTATATAATGAATATAGATTTCAAACTTCACAACTGACTTTTAAATAATTAAATTTAATTCATTCAGTTTCATTGCCAGTATAGTTCAAGGTTCAATTTTTTCTTCGCATTTTTATATAAAAATTAAATATATATATTTCTAGAAAATAATTCTTAAAAGAAAAAAAAATCAACGTAATTCTTTTAAAATTATCAAAGACATATAAAAGTCAAAGAAAAAAAAGATAAGTTAATTGCATTAGCCAATGAAATTGCAAAAAAAAAAAAAAAAAAAAAAAAGGTAAAGGAATTCATAAAGCATACGGTCTCAGTCATATTGTTTATAATATCTCGAAAGACGTTAAGTCATATTTTTAAATTGCACTCGTTAATCTGTCATTGTTCTCTCAGACTAACGTGAGAGAGAAACTAAAATTGTTGTACAAGCTACTGACTGAGTGAGGGAGCTAACAAGCAAAATAATTATTTGTGAACTACACTTCGATGGAAAGGAAAAATACGTGAACATTTTGAAAATATAAAGATATTTAAAATATATATATATTTTTTTTAGAATGCAAATTTAATATAATAAAAAATACTCTAATTTGTGAAGTATTTTGACTAATTTTTATTTTTTAAAAAGGATGATTCTTGCAATATTATTATAATTTCTAAAAGTATATTTATTTCACACCATTATTACTATGAGACCAGTTTTAAAGTATAAAAATATGTTTAAATAATTATTAGTAAAATTTACATTAAAAAGAATACAGGAATATATATCTGAAAGGATTTATTACAATATTTTTTATCAAGTTACAAGCGTGAAAAAACAAAAAGTTAATGAAACTAAGCACAGCTAGTATGTGTGTATATCATTATGAACTAACATGTAGATATACTAAACCAAACCCATTGCATGCTCGCTCAAATGACTATTTTATAAGTTCTTATTTTAATCCTATTTGCCTGTGGGGTACAGTGAGAGAGAGAGAGAGAGAGAGAGAGAGAGAGAGAGAGAGAGAGAGAGAGAGAGAGAGAGAGAGAGAGAGAGAGAGACAAAGGGCTCAACATCATGGTATTTCTCTTGATTAAAGCAAGGTGGTCATACGGCCACCAAACGTCGTGGGTGTGGGCAAGAAAGCAAGAAAAAAAATTTGTAAAAAAAAAAAAAAAAAAAAAAAAGACGTGAGAAAAAAAATAGAAAAAAAATATTAAAGATTAATGAGAAGTCATGAGAAAAGTTGACAGGGAGGAAAAAAAAAAAGGTATATAAATTGAAGACATGGAAGGGAGAGAGAGAGAGAGAGAGAGAGAGAGAGCTAATTACCATACTATCAGACGTCTATAATGCACGAAAATTTTTACTAAATGACGTCGATCGATCATTATATAAAAAAAATCATTTTTTTTTTTTTTTTAATATAAAAATATAAATGTCACCAAGTTGTCATGGTATTTATACAATATTTAAAGTAAAATTTAAAAAAAAATTGTAAGTAGTTTTCTCATTATATGCCATGTTAATAGATTACACTAAAAGTTGTTTAATTTTCAATATAATTTTTTAGCAATATACGAGTTAATTTCTTATTGTATTTTAAAATATTGCACTAGTAAAGAAGGAAAAATAAATTAGAGTAAATTTTTAATTCAGACATATGAAACATAAAGTACTTTGCTAAGTAACAAGTGAACTAGATTATTTACAATACAATATTTATTAAATAATAATACTAACATTATATTGAAGGCGTAGAACACTTTGAACAAAAAACATGTCTAATATCCTAACATACCGAAATATCAACGTTGATTTGGCCGGAGTCATTGATTTCTAATTTATTTTACATTCACGAAATGGCAGGTGCGGGTTTATGACGTCACAGCTCGCCTGTTTTCGCGCTCGTATGGATTAGTGAGTTATGATGTCATAAACCCACAGCTACTATTTTGTAAATAGAAAATAAATTAGAAATCAATGACTCCGGCCAAATCAATGTTGATATTTAGGTACAGGATATAAGACATGCTTTGCTGTTCTACGCCTTTAATTTCTTTAGTCAATATGAATATCAAGATTAATTATTTGAAACTTTAAATTAGATACAATCCATTTATATATAGATAACAATAAGATAACATAAAAAACCACAAATAAATTTTTTCAGTGTAAAAGATTAAATAAAAAGAAGGCACATAAATTGTGTGTGTTTCTTGCATGCATGATGAGGTGTTGTAGAAAATAAAAATGATTAATGTGTGATTTTTACCAGTATAAACTTTTTTTTTTTTTGTCTTTCATAATAATTGTTGTTTTATTTTTGTATTGTAAGAAATGGCGTTATGTCCCAGTGTTAGTGATGGAATTAAGATTAGACTATAAGGGACCGGACTATGCAGACTTTAAGCCTTCTGGTTTGCCCTCTGTGCCCATCAGTCACCTGCCACTCTGACAGCTCTACGCAAATTGCATTCCTCTCTCTCTCTCCTCTCTCTCTCTCTCCTCTCTCTCTCTCTCTCTCTCTCTCTCTCTCTCTCTCTCTCTCTCTCTTATCCCTTATGCTCCTCACCGCCTAAACCAGCCAGCTTTATGTCTGCTTTGGTATCCAAATATTATAAAACGTGAACACAGTTCATGGTCCTCTCTCTCTCTCTCTCTCTCTCTCTCTCTCTCTCTCTCTCTCTCTCTCTCTCTCTCTCTCTCTCTCTCTCTCTCTCTCTCTCTATATATATATATATATATATATATATATATATATATATATATATATATTCCAGGCGTTTACACTCTAAATGAGAATTAATTCTCTCAATATTTTAATAATTTTAAAGGTGTCTATTCTTTGTTAAAGTCATTAATTTTAGCTAACATTATAATGTGTGTATATGATTTTTTATAAATATATAATATGTATATTTAAAGGTACAGATTTAGAAGGATATATAAGCTTCAAAAATTAATATCCTATTTCTAAAAAGGAATTCACCATTTCTTTGTGTTTAAATATATATAAAAATTAATTAATATTTTATATTGTTTTAAGTATTTTTATTTAGCAAGTATTATATCCTTTATAATAATTAGAGAAAGTGTAAAAAAGCAAAAGCTGGTGTCAGTTTGTACTATGAATTGCTTAGATCAATATTTTTGAATCGTGCAGGGTTACTAATTGCTTTGTCCACATGCAGGTTAGCTGAAGTAGTCAAGATTGTTAAGTAGTTAGCATTAGCTTACTAAATGACTTTTATATATTGAAGTACTGTACATTGGCGACTTTAGTTCTGTACTTACTCGAAAGACGAGACTGGCGCTGCTAAAAGTTGGTCTTGAATCGTTAACATCGAGTACTTCAACACGCAGAAGTCTTACACTTTGACGTGGGGGACGTCCTCCATCAGTAGCCGCCACTGCTAGACGATAAGCACCGCGTTCTTCATGAGTGAGCATCGCCTTGGTGCGCACCACTCCGCTGTTGGGATCCACGGTGAACGTCGCGTAACCGTCACTTGCATCTTGGCCTGAGAACAAAATAAAAACACGTTATTTCAATGTTTGTCTTTGTTAATAATAATAATTACTATAATGTTCAACATACTTGTAAATATGTTTAACTAAACTTTGAAGTATAAAGAAAGGATGAGAAGAACTGAGAGAGAGAGAGAGAGAGAAAGAGAGAGAGAGAGAGAGAGAGAGAGAGATTGCATGTCCTACTATAAACTTGATGTGATCATTATAGGAAATTTGTTATTAAATAAGACAGGAAGAGATTTGTAACACATTAAATAGGGTTAAGTGAAATGTTAAGTTTGAAAGAGGAAATGCCTGCATAGCTGTCGACTTTAATTTCGTGATATTATTCACTCACTTTGAACGATAGAGTAGGTGATGGACGAATTATCTCCCTCGTCGCGGTCGATTGCTCTGACACGCACCACCTCGGTACCGGGTGGTTGCTGCTCCCGCACACCCACCACGTCTTCCTCGGGCTCCACGATGAGCGGTGCGTTATCATTCACGTCTGACACGCGAACTTTGACTGCCACACGAGCACTACGTGGAGGACTGCCCAAGTCACGTGCCTCGGCTACCAACTCGTACATTGCCTTAGCCTCGCGGTCCAGAGGTTCACGGGTGGAAATCTCACCTGGGAACAAAGAGAAAAACAAAACACGTTAGATAAATCAAGTAATTACTTTATGGAGACAAGTGGAGTATGGAATCAATCCATAAACACGATTAATAAATATATTAAAAATTTCTTATAATGTAAAACAGTTGTTTTCAAATGTGCCTATATAGATGCAATTTAAAATTCTGAAACCGCACGCATACACGGACAAAAATAAATTTACGTAATAATTATGCTATCTCATTTCCAGCAGACTTTGTGCAGAATACAACATAAATAACTATGTTATAAGGCATAAACATTATGTAATATAGCATAATTATTTATGCTCTTCTATAATTTATCATTGTTTATGCTATAATGATAAATGCAGTATATATTACGTAAGTTATTCTTTCCGTGTGGCATGAAAAGTCTAATGGATTTTACGTATAATAATTATCCAGAAAAAGACAATTGTCAATTAAAATTACTTTGAAACTTATTGACTTGAGGGCAATTTTGATGCCAACTTCAAGTTACCCTATCTCATCATTCGATAGCTTTGATATCAGGAAATTTATTTATACAGTTCTAATATAAATTAACACGTCTGCCACTAATAAAGTTCGGACCATATTTTATTGTACTTTTCAATCACATTCAAACCAGTATATTATATAAAAAGTTTTTAATTTTTAAAATGAAAGAGCTCTATTAATATACAAACAAAACAAATTTGTAAATAATATTTTTAGTTTAAATTATTAAAAATTGACGATCATAATTGTAACGAATGTTACTGAAAACTTAAAAGCATAGACCAGAGAAAAACATAAGCATTTATATCACAAAACAATTGATGGAGTTTACATAAATAACTTTAGTTTGTCTCAAAACCCAACAGTAGCCCCGTAGCAGTGATCAGAAAATTCGATTTATGCAACCCGCACAACATTTTCGTACTAATTTTTGCATGTTTCTGACGTCATAAACATGAATTTTCACGCAAATTGCATACTTTACAGTATTTTTACGCTCTCTCGTGGGGCTACATTAACATTCTGGTAAAAATTGTCATCAGTTTTGAAGATCCCAGCATTTCGTGTTTATTCATTAAAAAGCGCATGTTGTTTTATGTGGTCTATGGCTTTAAACTCGTGTCTAATGAAATACAAAACAAAGATTCCAAATAAACACCGCATGTATAAACATATAGCAAATTTGATAATAACCCAATCTTAATATCCTTCATATATACAAAGTAAACCATAACTTATATGTAACAATGCGACTATTTTGACAAGTACTTGAATGAGGAAATCAATCATATTTCTATATAGATCAATAAACTATAAGTCACTGCAGAAAAAAGATAGAGATAAGTAACTTTGTGATGTGATGTGGTTCTTTGTGTTAATATTATTATACCGACTTACAACGATATATATATATATACAATAAAGTTTTTCAATCATGTAAATGTGATGTTGTAACGTTGTTGGCGAGAAATCAACATTCCCAAGTGTCACTCACTCTTATTTACACGGAGAGAAATATCTCTCATTTTAACTCTACATCCATGTTTGTTGATTTATTATTAACTTTTTTGTAGCTTTACGTCCTATATACTATACAGTTTTCCGTATTGTTTTTTTTTTTTTTTTTTTTTTTTATTATTTTTTTTTTTTTTTATTTTTTTTTTTTTGCATTTTTGCTTTTTTGCCCATTAGATTTTGTATAGTATTACAAGCAAACTATATAGGCCCAGCCTTACAGGGTTGTTTGAGAATTAGCTTGTAATCAGATAAAAACAAAGTAGCAGCTACGTGACCTATAGGGTGGTTTCATTCATGTTAAAGTCAACGTCATAAGTGAGTATTAAATAACATTGGCCGGTATAGGAAAATGGCACATTTTGCCAGTTTAAAAATACGTCGTGATTTTTTTTTTGAGACAATTGATGCTGTTAATAGGTTGAATTATTTTTTAAAGTACTCAAGAAAAATAATAATAACCAAAAAAATAGCTAGTTTTCAAAGAAAATAGCCAAAAACTACGTTTGTCCCATACTGATCAATGTTATTCATTACTTAAGATGAGCATCGAAAAGCATTCAGAATGACGTCATGCGCACACGCACCCTATAGCTGCAATTTAGTATTTTTCATTCATAGCAACTAATAAGCACATCAACTGCATAGTCCCTTAACCAAGTGTATAATGCTCACAGAAACCTCACTCAAATAACATGAAGTTCAATGACAATTGTTTATGATCTCTAAACAACGAAAATGTTTGATAAAAATTATTATGGTGTGAGAGTACTTGTGTAATTTCTAAAGAAACTTTTATCAACTGTATAGTAATTATAGTATTGCTATATAGCATTGAACCAACCATACTTTATAGTATACTTTATACACTAAATATTTAGGGTATTAAAGTGCAGGACAGTGGTCAATTTCTTATCGCTTTTAGTCGGATAAGATAAAAAATACGGCTTCCTATCCGACTAAAAGCGATTAGAAATTGTCCTGCGCTTTATTAGTGTATTTAGTATTTTAGTATATTATACTTTATAGTTCAATACCAAGTATTTGACCAGCGTATGTTGTATAACTTTTTTGTTAATTGCAAACTGACTTACTAATTTTGTTTCTCATAGTATTGCCTGTAGTAAAAGCTTTTGTCACAAAACAAAGAAAATATTTTTCTTCTTCTTATATTCAGAAAGCAAAAGTTACAACAAAAAATTATATATACCAGCTTGCTAAAAAATTAATTCATAAATGATTGGAAAGAAAGATAAAGGCAAAATAACAATAATATAAATTTTTATATATATATGCGACTCACATTTATTGTTTTGTTTGCTATTTCTACAAAACACAAATAATATAAAATAAAACAAATAAGAATTGTGAAAGATATAAACATAAATAAGGTTTTTTTTAGCAAATAATAAATAAAAAAATGAGAGATATAGAAACACGCAATCGTTAGGTTATTAATTTGATATGATTGAAGTGAAGCTTAAATGTTGTGATGTGCATGTATGTATATATATATATATATATATATATATATATATATATATATATATATATATATATATATATATATATATATATATATGTTATATTATATAGCCAGTAGCCCTCAAGGAGAACTACAAAGACACATCAACCTAAAATGTCCGGTCTCTCTTGCTCTCACTACAGCAATAAAATATTTAACTACACGCAAACCCCTTTACACCACAAAAATTAATAATAAAAAAAAATAAACAAACATGGATTTCAACTATCTTTAATAAATTTTTAATAACCTTCTTTTTACTGGAGCAAAATATTTTAGTAATAACGTGGCACTCCATTTTATTTCTTATTCGTTCATCATTGATTTATTTAATTAAAATTTAAATATTTAATTTGCTTGTCATTTTGTTACGATCTTACAAATAATAATAATTTCAAGTGAATGAAAAACCAAATTTTATTTAAAATGTAAGATTGTATGAATGAAGTAATAATAATAAAAATTACCATAATATATAATTATCTTCAATAATTTTTAATTAACTTTTAAAAAGAAAAAGAGTTTTAATAAAATATAATTTCCCATCTTTTTTTTTTAAAAATTTGAAATTATTAAAAAATAATAATTGATATAAGTATATGATGAAAAATTTTTATTATTAAAAAAATTTTAATGATGAGAAACAATAATTAAAATAGCAATTTTAAAATCATTAAACTTTACTGATTACATTCATTACGAGTAAGGAAAAAAAATTAACGTTAAAAAATAATTCTTTTTCCCTCCATAGTCTTTTTTTTCTTAAGTTAAAAAAAATATTGTAAATTTTTTTTATATACGTTATAATTATTAACTTCTTTAAAAAAAAGGATTCAAAAAAAAATTAATACCGCCATGAATAATTTAATTATTATTTTTGTATTGAAAGGGTTTAATATCTAATTACAGTATATGTATATTATAAAACGTTTAAAAGTATGATGTACTTTTTTTTCTTTTACAAAAAAAAAAAAAAAAAAAAAAAAAAAAAAGTCAATACAGTAATTTCGAGATATAGTGATGAAAGGTGGTCAGTTTATTATGTATTGAGATTTTTTAACTTTTAAAAAGTTATTATAAATTTATAATAATAATTTTTTTATTAATATTATTATTTCTATATACGTAAAGATAGAGAGAGAGAGAGAGAGAGAGAGAGAGAGAGAAAGAGCGAGAGAGAGAGAGACAGAGAGAGGCTTGATTATCCGTGCAAAGAGGTAATTGCTATTTAGATTATTAATCGACTTTGGTATATATAAAGAAGAACCCACTTGTTGAGGCGAATAATGAACTTAGTTTCAGTTCATATTGAGGCGGAAATTAATCGGCTATCAGACGCAGCTTACACAGAAAAAAAAATTTAAGAGAGGGAGCAAAGGAAAAGAAGGGGGAAAATATTTGAGACATAAAAAGGTTTGTCTATAAAAAATACCTAAATTGGTTTTACGTGCTTTATTTTCAAATCTATATTTTTTTTATATAAACTGTCTCTTTTTTTTATTATTAAAGTATAGAAATATGATTATTAAATTGAAACTTAAGAATATTATACTATAATGGTCGTCATAGAATTGAAAATAAACAAGAGTTATAATTTTGAGATTAAGTAAACATAATATAATATCTTTGAATATCTTTGTCAATAATAATGATATATAATATTGAAATGCTGCAGCAGCTATAGTGTATTGTTTGAATTTGCAAACAATACAAATAATATAAAATTATGATTGGTTAGATTAGATAAGTAATAAAAAAATAAAATAAAATTATAGGAGTACAAGTATATATTAAAAAAATGAAGGAGATAATGATAGTTAGTATATAGTTTGTGCTGACGTTCTCTCTCTCTCTCTCTCTCTCTCTCTCTCTCTCTTGGAGTGAAGAGAGCTGTGCAATAATAGCTACACTGAGAAAAAAACTAAAGCAGTGACAGTGAAAAGTTTAAATAAAAACCAAATAAGTATATAGTTACTCTATAGTCTATACGCTCATGAAGGTACAAATATGAATGTATAATAATAATGACTCATGATATATAGATGTTCACTGGAAATTGGTATTAAATTAATTGTATTTACCAATAAAAGTAAAAATGCTAGATAATTATTTTTTCAGTGTATTCAGTAAGCTGGAAATAATGACAGTTAATGCAGTTCTTGGAGTTTTAAAAAAGTTATAGAACAGAGAGAGAGAGAGAGAGATAGAGAGAGAGAGAGAGAGAGAGAGAGAGAGAGAGAGAGAGAGAGAGAGAGAGAGAAAACAATGCGTATATATTTAATATATAATATACAAGTAGTCATCACGGGTGAGAGACACGCCCACTTTGCAGATAAACTGAGAAAATTTTATTTTATTTCCCATCCAACACTTGTAATAACACAAAACATAGAGGGGCTCTAAAGGTAGTCACAAAAAAAAATTATAAATGTGTAAATTATTTAAATAAAGAAGTTATAAATATTTCATTTTTGTTGTTTCAAGTTGAAGCTTGTTGTTAATTAAAATATACAACATTAGCATTATTGCTGTGACTTTGTGGGTACTTTAGCTTTGCTTATATATTGTTGTCTTGTATTGAGGAAGGAAATATGTCGGTATGAGGCTCTGGTAGGCATTATCAAATATGACAAACTTCACAGTGTATATTACATTGGGAGCTCAGAAATATAAATTCGTAATTCTACTTAAAATTTGAGTTGTAAAGCGTATAAAATATTTCTTCCTTCACAAGTTTTATAGTCAAATCATCCTCATATTCTTTCATCTTTCATGAAAAGATTGATCTCAATTGAACTTCATGACTCAATAAGGGTGTATATGCATTCATGTTAAAGTCAACGTCATGTTGGATAACTCAATAACATGGGTGGCATAGGTAAATAACTCATTTTGCCAGCTTAAAACCATTATGCAATATTTTTGAGAGCATTAATGATACATGTTGAATTAGTATCTCAAGTATGTAAGAAAAATAGCAACAAAAAAATAAATAAGCGATATCCCAAAGAAAATTGGCTTAAATGAAGTTTGTCCTATATGCTGAGCAATGTTACTCACTACTACAGTATGGCCTCCAAGCGCATTAAATATGACGTCATCCGCATACACCCTATACAGAAACAAGAGACTGGAGATTTAACTATTCTGCTGTACAGCAAAGTTAGATTTGAACCAATACAATGAAGAAAATGTAGTTTCTATGAGGCAATGTTTTACTGCGTTCCACAACTAAAACTAAATATTATGTTATGTACATAAAAATTAGTTGTAACTTTATTTTTTTCTGAGCATATATAAGCTGGGTATTATTTTTATATATTTGATTTTAAGATTTCCCGACTACTATTTAATTTAATTGCATATTATGACGACATGTAGTGTACGATGCATTTTCAAACCTCTAATTCTCTCTCTCTCTCTCTCTCTCTCTCTCTCTCTCTCTCTCTCTCTACTCTCTACTCTCTACTCCATACATAAAAATAATAAGACCAATAATGATTTTATTCTCTATAATTTGGTTAATTACACTGAGCCAACTGTATAACTTCCAAGTTATAACCTCTTAAGTCTCACATCAAATTTTATTTTATTTTACCTGCAAGTATGAGAAGAGAAAAACAATAATAATGTATCCGTCTTATGTGGAACTTTTTTTTTTTATGTATTTTCTGAGAAAATTTAATTTAATGTAATTTAGAAAAGTTTTTTTCAAATGATTACACTACCTGCGTATATATATATATATATATTTGAAAACCATTACTTTTATTTTGAGTTAATTTTATCAAAGTTCATATTAGTCTATATGGTGCTTTTGTTTTAATGGACTAGCTGTTTATACGAAGTAAATATTTGCACTTTGCAATAATTTTATTTCATAATTTTTTTATGGTTTCATATATTAGAGATTCCACCAAATTTATTGCACAGTGAAAATATATGGCACTGTGTTAATGTGACTTTATTTAAAACTTTGAGCTAAGAAATTGTTACCAATATTAATATTATTACTGAGAAAATGTTTAGATTGGGGGAAATGCAATCATGACCAAAGCAGAATATGAAGACGTTATAACAATTATAATCATAGTTTTATTAGTTTTAATTACACAGGTAAAGTAAAGCTATCTCAGGTATTGCACCGGAAGTCACAGTATCATATTTAAATACATTTTCCATCGCACACAATAATGCTTTTCGTAAACCCTATACTGTTCTCTGCTACAAAAATGACGATCAACAATGGTTATTCAAATGTAATGCGCATTTTATATAACAAGACAACACAGGAAAAATAGGGAATTATATACTCAAACTGTCAAATAAATTGTCATATTTATACACCTTAGTGTTATACCCTATTATAACTCTATTTTAAAATTTCAGCATTTTTATATATACATATGCAACTTAATGAAAAATAAAAAAAATTTAAATATGAAATTAAATAAAAAATAATGCCCGAAATATTGTAATTTCATAAATTTTTGATGAGGTACTTATTTTAATTTTGACAGAGAAACTATAATGTCTTAAATTTCTAAAAAAAAAATGTATACAGTTGCAAAGAAAATATCTGTTTCATAAAGTAATAAAGGTTCTAAATCAAAATAAATATTCGCATGCGTGCGAATTCGATATTGTTTATATACTGCAGCTTGTTTACAAGTTATTTATGCTAATATAATATGTTGTATCTTATGTGCACTTTGACTTCTCTCTCTCTCTCTCTCTCTCTCTCTCTCTCTCTCTCTCTCTCTCTCTCTATCTCTCTCTCTCTCTGCTGTATATTATAATATAAAATTCGGGTGTTAAAATTCCCAACACGCGCGTAACATAAGTTGCATACACAGCGGGGGTCTCATATTTTTTTTTTAACCCAAACAAGAATAGAATAATAAAAACTATTTTTAAACAAAAGTTATGAAGCAAATTTATTCTAATATTATTCTCTATATTTAAACAAAAATTTTTAGTAAAGAAATTTGATGATAAAAAAAAAGGTTGATGTATATATATTGAAACTCGAGTAGTTATGATGGTATACATGTCGGCCATGCCTTAGTGCGACTTTGGTTCTCAACGTTCACTTGTATACAAGAGTGGTGTGGTGGAGGGCGGCCCTCTTAACGTAGCTTCACCAATCATCAGCCTGCCACTTGCTAACAAACTTTTTTTTATATTAAACTTAAAAAAAATATATATATATATATAATATTATATAAAATAACGTTGTGTTGCTTTACTTTAGTTGAAGTAATTTTTCTTGTCTTCTACTACGTAATCATCAAAGTGGAGGTGGGGTGGGGTGCCTACCAATCATATTGAAGCTCATATTACTAAGTACATTATGTCACTTTACCTATTACATTACTTATATAAAAAATTTCATCTTATATATTATTATCTCAATTTTTCTTCTTCTTCTTCTTCTTCTTCTTCTTCTTCTTCTTCTTCTTCTTTTTTAAACTTATACTTGTATATTTTTTTTTCTGGATATAGTTTGAAAAGGCGTGTCTTTAAGTGCTGGTTTTTATTGGCTTAATTATCAGAATATTGCTATACGACATTCCAAAGTGTGCGGTGCGTGCTATCAACCCTGACTGATGCTAACAAAATATATAAAATCTATCATCAAAAGATCGATCGATAATAATTATTATTGAGACTTGAGTAGATCTTTTTTTTTTTTTTTTTTTTTTTTCAAATCTTTGTACTTAATTTTTATCAGACTTGAAGAATCACGAAAGACAAAAAAAAAAAAAAAAAAAAAAAAAAAAAAAAAAAAAAAAGCAAGTTTTAAGTTTTAAAGGATTGCAATCAGAAGTCTTGTATCTAAAGTTGACCCCCTATACTTTTTTGAAGTTACTTAAAATTCAATAACTACTTATGATAAAAACTTTTAGGACCCAGTGACCATCAGATAAGACAGAAAAAAACAACATATATTGAAATTAACATGACAGTAAAATTTCAGACTTGGTGATGGTGATTCCCATTTTATTTTTATAATATTATTATATAATAATATGTTAAAGTTATCGCATTCTTATACACCACATTCATATTTAAGTCTTTGAAACTTGCAAAATCTACGCAATATGTATATACTGTATTTTTACCCTTCCAAATCAGATACATAAGCTCAAATGAAGAAAACCATTTGAGGTTTTTATAATGAATATAATATTTGTTCATCCTATGCACTATAGTTTTCTACTAATTAAATTCAATAATAAAAATATTAATAACAATTTTATAATACGTAATTATTAAAAAAAGGGGGCTGATTAATTTATTATATTAAATTAAATGATTTAAATAACATTTAATCAAAAATTAAAATAGAAATAACACTTAATATTTTTATTATCCGATTGCTTAAGGGTATAATTATTGATTATTATTACATTTAAAATGATGGAAGTTAAATCTATATAGAAATTAAATTTTTACAAAAATAAAAATTATATTTATATTTTTATGCCTGCAGCAATTGGAATTTTAAACAAATTTCATTATGTTTAAAAGTAATAAAAAAAATAAGAGTTATAAGTAGTATATTAAGATTATTCGAATGCGTAGCAAAGTATTTATTTTTATACGGTATTAAAAATGTTTCATTAGCAATTGACTTTCAGGTGTATGACCCGCTGCAAGAGAAGATGCTGCCTTCAAATTTTTACCTTAAGGCGTGTTCCTCTCAGTTTTTTTTTACGTGCCCCAAAGGATATCACCAAAATTTCTTTCTCTCTCTCTCAATTCCAAGAATCACAAAACATGCATGGAACACATTTAAAATCATCGTGCTTCTGCTCTTTTTTTTATTTTTATTTTATATTATGGAAGTTATACATATATAATAATAATTTTTAAGCTATGTTGCCAAAATTATATACATATATATTTTTTATTACATTTTTATATATCTAAACTTTTTTTTCTTTAATATCAACCTCAAGGCAAGAAATAATAAAAATTACAATGAAGTTTATCGGTATATCACACGCTAATAAAAAAAATACGCGGGAAAATCAGAGAAACCCCCTATTTTACAATAAAGTCCTGTTTAATGTGCCCCAAATCACGAAAAAAATGATGATCGTCTCATGTTTTTTAAATGGAATTGTGCATTTTTCTAGATCAAGAGAACGGAGTCTATACGCCAAGTGTAATTATACACTTTTAGTATTTTAGTATCTTCAGTATTTTTATTGTTAAACTTTACTGCACTTAAATGCAGGATATTTTTACTTGCTTCAAGTTAATAAAAATATTTTTTTAAGATTTTTTTTTTATGATATTCATTAAACTGAAATGACATTAAATATAAAATCAGAAAAAAAAGCATTGTTGTTCATGAGTATATGACGTCTCACTTAACGAGCAATTCATACGATATAATGTGGCATACGAGTATAAGTACACATTATTCTCATTCATAATAACAATAATAAAAACAGTATATATAATAATATACTTTAACAGTCATGAGTATTATATATATATATATATATATATATATATATATATATATATATATATATATATATATATATATATATATTATGAGAACTAAGGCCAGCAGATGTATATTATATTGTGCACTTGCATTAAATAGTCGCATGTCACATTTATAAACATACTCGATGTATATATGCATCCAAGAGCTGTAGCCAAGCAACTTATATGTATACTTATGTGTATATATATATATATATATATATATATATATATATATATATACCGGCATATATAAGAGAAGACGAAGAAAGTGTCGTTGCATGAAGGTATGCAATTACATTTGTATACATGCATGCACTGTAAAACACGACAATTTTATTATTATTATATCATTTACATAAAATACTATTTTAACAATTTTTTTATATTGTTATTATAATATTATATCTTATCTATAATTAATCAAAATTGTTATATATAGTAAGATATGTAACGTTGCATATTTTAAGTCAATCAAATAAACTGAACTTGTTTTTAACTCAGTGGTATTTATATAATAAGAGAAACTCAATTACAGTATGTATTATATTAAAAAAAAAAAAAAAAAAGGATCATTCAAAATTTTGAATTATTAAGATCTGAAATAGGGCAATAATATTGCTATCTATTGCTATCCTTACTGTATATGTATATTACTCCCTTTTTTCTTCATCTTCACTAGTTTTTTTTTTATTGACATTGCACCTTGTTCTGCATCTGTTTCCATAAAGTGATTTACAATTATTATTTTTTTATGATATTTGTAACTTTTTTTTTTCTCTTGCTACGTAGTATTATTATTTCCCTCTTATTATAATTTTGTATGTAATCAAAAAACGTTCATGAATGTTTTCTGTTGGGGTTAGGTGTAAGAGTGGGCCAGACATATTGTCAGGCTTAAACCTTACTCTTTCAAAAATTTGTAATTTTTTTTCTCTATGTATTTTTTTTTAATAAAGACGATTATTTATTTATTTATAATCATAGTGACTCAATAATGCTGTTCGTAAACCCTGTTCTCTGCACCAAAAATGACGATCGCCTTTGGTTATATTCAAATAGAATATACGCATTTTTTGGTGCAAGAGAACAGGGTTTACGAACAGCATTAATAGCAACTTTTGACAGTGTTTTTTTAATAAACAATATTAATAAGTTGATGAGTTTATAAGAAAAAAGTATTGCGGTAACATTCAAACATTTTATTTACGAAGAAAACTTTCAATATGACAATATTTTATTCCTTGGTGTAAAATTGTGGTTTTGTAATTATTATTTTTTTTTTTAATTACAATAATTTCTATTTGTTTTGTAACCATTATAACATTATAACCTAAGCTAATGCATAGGATGAGAAACATATAAATAAAAATTAATTAAAAGTATACGTTAATTTTGTGATCAATGCAGGTAGCTGCAATAATAAAGTTTAAAATAATATTAAATTATAGTATACGTGATAGAAATATAAATATATGAGTATGGTGATCTCTCACCTTCAATGTCAATGTTTTATAACTGTAACAATAAACGTAATATGAAGATGAAAATATCATTAACTGTTCTTATTATTGGCATCTGATTATTATTGAAGGAAGTGAAGAAAGAAAAAAAAAAAAAAACTTGGTAATTATATACCACATAATGACTTAAGTATTACATAGTTCAATGTCACTTTTCTTTCAGTGTAATTTCACTATAATATTAATAATATTATTGTTTGGTCAGGTATATAACAATAAGCTTTACTGGCTTGCCATATATTGTGTTATCGTGCTATACACCAATCCCAGTCCCAGTCAAGATATTGTCTTATCGACAGGTAAGGACTTTCCAATTAATGTAAAAGCACACACGGGCCGGCCACGGTCTAAGTACACAGCCCGGCATTCACCATGATAGCCTAGAGAAACCGTGGAAACATCTAGGCAGGCTGGTCGGTGCAATCACATTAATCATGCACCTCCCGAATACTGTGCGTCGTCATGGAATGCATGTAAACATGCATTGCGCAACGTGTTGTGCTCTTACACTTCACGTACGCACCCAGCAGTGGCTCGAACCTATTACTCGGTGAGGAGTACAGAGTTGCGAGTCAGCTGCCTTCACCACTCGGACATACCAGCTTGTTTTAATGTTATCATATGTAATTTTATTTCAGTGTACTTTCAATATAATATACCAAAAATAATCTTATTGTTATATAGGTATATAACAATAAGCCTGTTATAATGTTAACATATATAATTTTGTCACGTACAGCACGTTTATAATACCATAATTTTAATGACTCAAAGCTTATGAGTTTATTAGTTTGACGTGTTTTTTATTTTTTATTTCAGTGCATTGTACAAATGATATTTATGTCTGCACTCTTTGATGTTTTGAAATATAAAAAGAAAAGTCATTTGTGCGAAAGCATGCAACAGAATAATCATAAAGCTTGTTTTTTTTTTTTAAGAAGAAATCTTTGAAATAAAATAATAAATAATTAACCCTGACATTAATAATAATTGATTTGTTATTAAAAGTTTATGTCTTAATATTCTTCATTTTTTTTCTATATATATTTTTTTTCTCTATCCATGAAATAGTGTTAAAATATTAAAATTACTTTTAAACATATTAAAAAACCATTTGAATTTTAATGAAATAAATTAGCACTCATCAACTACTCGTTTTTATTCTATTTTTATATTTATATTTTAAATAATACAAGAAGTTAACGTATTTATACATAAGAATTTAATTTAAATTTTTATATTTTGTTGGTTCCTTATTTTATTATTGTCTGTACGCTGCAGTATAGTGTTATACACGTACAAATATATATGTATGTATGTATATGTATGGAGAGGGGGCAAGAATGCGATCCTTTAGAGCGAACGAACTAGAGAAACGAGTGGTCCAGGCAGAGAGAGGCAGCAGACTCAAACAATGCCATATTAATTCTCGTGATTAGAGACGCAGCACAGTAACAACAGAGCAACAGCAGCGAGCGAGCTCAATACCTTGACCTTAGCGAGAGAGAGAGATAAAAAAAAGCAATATACAAAAAAAAAAAAAACTCTAATTGAAAAAAATTACTTTTTTTTTTACTTCTGTTTTATAATAACAAAAAAAAATCCTGTCTATATATTTTAATTACATTAAATTTTATTGTTGTTCATTTAAATCAGTATTGATTGATTTTTTTTTATAGTATTTGTTTGTATTGTTAAAAGAGTTTTTTAGTGCGTTAAAGTCTCCATAGCCCCTGGAAAATTTGATAGGTAGGCAAACTTTGCTACCAAGCTGTTGTCCGGGTTGCATAACTTAGTATTTTTTTTATCTATGGGCAAAAAAGCATTTTAATCAATTTTTCGAGCTTTATCGATTATAACTGATTTTGTTTGTTTGTTTGTTTATAATATTATATAAAATTCTAAAAAAAAAAAAAAAAAAAAAAAAAAACTAATATTTTCAAAACAATAACTGAAAGTCATTTCAATACTGATAAGCATGTCATGGCACAATTGACATCAGTCCAATCAATGATCACATACGCCAGCTTAGTATTTATGCTTAATAAAGATCAATACTTGAGACAAATACCTAAAAATCAAGACTCAATATTGACATTCTCATATAGTATGACAAAACAATAGTTTTGTCTATTTTTAAAAACTTTCACTTTTTTTTTATACATTAACAGGTCATTTTTGATATCTCATTTCCATAATTTCTTAGAATAATTGTTGTTTGACATATCGCGCGGCTTCTTTGTGAAGTTAAAAAAAACTCTATATATTCTGGTATGGTGTATATATGTATATATAACAACAGAGTAAAGTAAAGAAGGCGGGAGATAGAGGAAGATGGATGAGACTTTTAATTTTTGGTTATAGGTTCGTGTTTTCTGCTTGCCTGTCCGCTTCACATTATATATTTGGCTTTGCGACGTTCTGTCAACACCATCTCTCTCTCTCTCTCTCTCTCTCTCTCTCTCTCTCTCTCTCTCTCTCTCTCTCTCTCGCTTACCTATCTAACAAATCAAATATAAAAGTTGACCACCCTAACTAAAGAAAATTATTTACTTAAGATAAAAAATAAAGAAAGATGACGAACACTTCCTTTATAAGACAGACAAACTTCAACAAAAAAAAATTCTTAAATAATCTTAAACAAACAATAAGGACAAAAATCTTAATGGATAGTAAATAAAGTCAATATATTTTCTTAAATACATATTTTATGTCAAGCTCGCAAGTAAGAGGGGAGGAGAGGAGTGCACTATATAAATAATTTTATTATACAAATAATACTACAGACATTGTAATAAAAAAATGTTAATGATTTCAGATTTTCATGCTATTTTTACTCATGGTAATATCATAGTTATCAGCCACTCTCTTTATACCTATAATCTTAAATCTATAATATACAACAACCCTATACTGTGCATGTGACACTACAGACTATGGTCGAATGTCTTTCCCACCTGCCTCTGTCAATACAGTCATCTTTAATTTGTGAAACCAGTAGGGCAAACTGAAATAATTTAATATAATAAAATTTTATATAATTATTGCTATGAATATATCTATATATAAATTTCTCTTTTATTATTATAAATAAAAAAGTTTATATATTTTTTTAAATATGATGAAAGATGAATCCAGTATATATATATACATATATATATATATATATATATATATATATATATATATATATATATATATATATATATATATATATATATATATATATATATATATATATATATATATATATATATATATATATATATATATATATATATATATATATATATATATATATATATATATATATATATATGTCTAATAGCAATTAACTGTAGTAAACACGTAAATATACCAAGAAAATAACTAAAAACTATTTTTTTATCTTCATGTTAACCTAATTTTACTTACTGCAATAACAATTTTAACTTTAAGTCTGCAGTTTACGATTTAAAATAAGAAGAAAATCTTTCCTCTCTCTATGTTTATTCTTTAAGTGATGAGTGTTTAAATTATATACTTACGTTAAGAAAAAAAAAAGAAAATAATAATATAATGATGCATTTATGCATAGTAATAATTTTATGCATTAATTTTACTTTTACTTATAATTTTGAAAAAAGTTTGCGTGTTTAAACCTGTTTATTTTTTATTATATTAAAAAAAATGCTCCTGAAAATTACTATGCACATTTATATATACTATATATATATATATATATTAACAGACAGATCTATATCCATATATCTCCAACATGCAATGAAAAGAGCTAATCTCTAGGTCAAATCGTCTAGGCTACTTTTGAGAAAAAGAAAAAAAAATCAAAAAATGTCTTAAGGGTATTTCTCTATTATAAAATATTTCTTTTAGTAAAAGTTAAATTGTATGAAGTTCGCGTGATCAAGTAACTCATGAATTCAACAAATTTTACGCGAAGTGTTGTTGGGTTCACATAGTTTGATATAAGAGATAATGATCAAGTTGTGTCTTTATAAATGACAAATCATGCATATATATTTGATATTTTAAGTAATTATTAACTTGACAGATTAAATAAAAGTGACAAAAGTAACACGAACAAAGTAACAAAAAAATTTAACGACGTTAACTTTTTGAAAAATCAATTTTATTCTTTTTAAAAAGATTTAAATTGAAATACACTGATAAAAATAATGGACCACTTACAATCAATGTTTTTAATTGTTGTAAACGTATTTATGATACCAATTTTTCAATAAAAAAATACAATAAAGCCAGAGACCACATAAAACAAGATGTGCTTTTTAATGAATAAACAAAAAATGGGATCTTTAAAACTGATGACAATTTTTACCAGAATGTTAATGTAGCCCCACGAGAGAACGTGAAAATACTGTACTGTAAAGTATGCAATTTAAGTGATTATTCATGTTTATGACATCAGAAACATGCAAAAATTAGTATGGAAATGTTGTGCGGGTTGCATAAATTGAAATTTTCGATCACTGCTATTGGGCTACTGTTGGGTTGTGAGAAGAACTAAAGTTATTTATGTAAATCCCATCAAGTGTTTTGTGATATAAATGCTTATGTTTTTCTCTGGTCTATTCCTTTAAAAATATTAATTCATAATAACATAATTTATGCTATATTGTTTACCCTAAGTTGCAGTTACATATAGCATAATTCTTGATGTTATATCAATCAAGTAACACTTAAGCTACGTTTAACCAACTAAAGCATAAATTACATTCTTCTTTCCGTGTAAAAATTTACTAAGTAAGCATAATAATAAAAAAGTATAAAGTCACGATTTGATTCATTAAATTGATTTTATTTATATTAAATAATTATTTAAATTGTCTATTTATTACGATTAAAAAAAACCAATTCAAATTAATTATAATTATTTTTCAGTGTCAATGATTTTTATTTATTAATATTTAACGTCAAATTTCCTCAATATCACGCTTTACAGTGCGTATCAAACATAAACTAATTATATGTAATTGTAATTTATTTGCATTACAATCATATTAATTACTTCACTTAACGATACTTATCATTATTTGATTTGTATTAAATATCTCATTTTAAACATTTTATTTTGCTCTGATTTGATTTGCTCTAATTCATTTTAAAATACATTTTATACTGGTTTGAATTTTTTATATTAATGTTCACTATTTTTTTTTTATCGATATATTTAATCAATAAAAAAAAACATGTTAAGGTTGATTGAAAAAGTATTTATAATATAATATACACATTAAGTCAAAATTATAATATATTTAATTTAATTAAATGCATTTTATATATGTTTGTAAAATATATATTACAAGGTAATGTGTTGACAGTTAAAGTAAATCTGTTCAAGATATTATTTAGAATACATTCGTTCAAAACCTTGGGATGTAAAATGTTATTCTATATGACAATTCCATAATAATGTATAGGGAAACTTAAACTGACACAAACAAAAATAAATACGTAATAATATTATATGTTAGCTCATTTTAGCACAATTGGCTCAAATACAACTTAATGTATTCTATTCTGCATAATAACTATGCTACACAGCAGGAATATTATGCTGTACATCATAATTATTGATTTTGTTCTAATTGAGCATAAATTTATGCCATGCAGTGACTTAAATACAATATAAATTACACAATTTATTCTTTCCGTGTGTGTACGTTATGCTCCATAATCATACATGTAAATATAGCATTACCAAAAGTTTATAAAGTAAAATTTTATATCGCAGTTTCTGTACATAGTATTGGGATATTTTAATTGTTGTAGAATTAACGGTTATGACGTCATTAAACGTTGATATTCTAAATATATGACGTCACAAGTAGTGTTAGGACTGAATGAAATTAAGATCGCAATTATTAACTTTGATGTTTATTTCATTAAGGTCTCAACGCTTGTGACGTCATTTTCGTTTTTGACGTTAGATTCACATTTTATGACGTCATAATCGTAAATTCTATATGTACAAGGTTGTCAATGATTTAGAATGATATTAGCATTTTTCAATCAACCTTTTTGTTATATATAAAATAAATATTAAAAATTGTTGCACTTACCAGTGACTGGATTGATTTGAAAGCTGTTGTTCGCAGGTATAAGTCCAAATCTAAGTGAAGCATTATTATCTAAATCTCTATCAGTGGCAGCGATGGTTCCCACTAAAGCACCAGCCTCTAAGTTTTCACGTACAGTAAACTCATAAGACGCAGGGTTAAACTGAGGAGCATTATCATTAGCATCCAGAACTACCACTATAACACTTGCAGTTGCCGTGCCTGCTGGAGAACCATTATCTGTAGCCAACACTCGCAGCACATAACGATCTTTAGTTTCACGATCTAATTCCTCACGTAAATATATAGCACCACTGTTAGGGAAAATACCAAACAACGATGAAGCACTGGGGTCTGCACTGGCTAACAATCTGTACGTTAATCTTGCGTTGTTTCCGGTGTCACGATCTGTAGCAGACACTTGTATGATCTGTGAGTTAGCAGGTAAGGATTCAGGTACGTGAATTGTGTACTCTGATCTGTCAAACGTGGGTGGGTTGTCATTTGCATCTTGAACCTCTACTATCACACTTAAATTAGTCGACATCGGCTTCTCTGAACTTCTATCACTGGCTTCAACTATCAGTGAATAACGTTGAGCTGCTTCAAAATCTAAGGCTTTGATCAATGTCAGTTGACCACCTTTGGCATCAATATGGAATACACCACCAGGGTTGACAGGAATTGAGTACCGAACTTCACCATTCTCATTAGAATCTGGGTCTCGTGCATGAGCGGCGTAAATTGGTGTGCCAAGCTCGACGTTTTCTGGTACCGAGATTCTTACGATGGCGGAGTCAAATTCTGGAGCGTTGTCATTAACATCTTGTATGGCGATGTTCACCTGCGAAATAAATAAGCAATTAAATAAATGACTAAATAAATAATTAAATAAATAGATTACTAAATAAGTAAATAAAGTAATATAAAAAAAATAATAAAGTTTAAAAAAAAATCAGACGTTAAAAATGGTATTACCATTTTGTTTTTTAATTGCAGTATCCTTGTATACAATATCATTTGCATTAAATAATAATTTAAAAATAAATAACATAAAAATTTACATAATATAACCATAGTATAAAGATTGAAAAATATAATAATATTCAATTTAAATTAAAAAAAAAATAGTATAAAGATAATACTAATAAAAAAAAATCTCCAATACTTAATGTTTAATGATCTAGAAAGTATTTATTCTAATAAGTATTTGAAGAGAGAGAGAGAGAGAGAGAGAGAGAGAGAGATTCAAAGAAGTCACATATTAAAAGTAAAGGAATGTGTAAGTATGTATTTCTTACCTGGCTATGTCCATAAGAAGGAGGATCACCACTCATTGCCTGAACGTTCAAAAGCACAGAAGCATGTGATTCATGGTCCAAATTAGAATCAGTTCTGATCGTACCACTCAAAGCATCGATGGTAAAATATCCGTTGGGATCTCCAGAATAGATAGAATAACGCACCACGCCAGATCCTGAAACAAAACAATAAAATTTTAATTCATATACATCATCATAAGAGACAATTATAAATAATTCGTTCCAAACACACAAAGGTTAATTAATTTTTAGGTGTTAGGTTAGCAATAAAATCAAATGGCTTTATGAAAACTTAAAAATGAAATGTTGCTTGCAGCTTTTGTCATAACAAACATGTGTTTATTTGATGACCAAAATAACTCAACTGGCATTAAAATGGCAATTAAAAAAAAAAATTCTGGAATAAATTTTTATTTATCTTAAAAACATTTGTCAAAGAACTTGAAAATCTCTTAAGATTTTTAAAGCATCTATATCATTTTTACATTGCGAAATGATATATTAAAAACCATATAATGCAAGGGTCTATTGTTGACCCTACTTCATTTAATTTGAACGTAAGTTATGGTCTATTCACACGCTGTAGTATTTTAATTAAATGCTATACGAATTTCATTAAATATAAACTTAATGGTTTGAATGAAGATTAAATACACTTAAATTAATGGAATAATTCATGACATTGTGTGAATAAGACTCTAATCTCTTTTGATCTGTAACTTACACACATTCTGATCACACAGTGCAATATATTTTAAATGCTCAACAGTTAGTCTGATAGCAACAAATCTCCATTAAAAAGCATTTTAATTCTGCAAGCAATCAAATTTATTGTACATTAAAAATTATTAATTGTAAACAAATCATTATAATTACAAAAAAAAAATATATAAAATAATTTTTGATGAAGAATTTTATTAAGGTTTATGATGACATATTTTTATCCTCTCATTTCTTTTTCTAAAAATTTTATTTGACAAAAATATCATAATTTTTAAAAGTTTGATATTTTTATGCGAGTTGTAACTTTTAAACTAAGTTTTACAGGCAAGCAATTTTTTTGTTTCATATTTATCTCAAAATCTTTTTTTTTTTTTTTTTTTCTTCTGCTCTTGGAATTTTTGTTTAGCAACTCTACAAATCATTTTCGCCACAAAATACTTGAGAGGAATGCAATCAAGCTTTAATTAGTTTTACGTTAAAAAAAAGAAAAAAAAAAAAGAAAAGAAAGAAAGAAGAGAAAAAAATATATAAAATAAAAAGAGCTGTTATTATTTTTTTCTTTCTTTTCAACGAAAAAATAAAATATTATTTATTATAAAAGGACATTTAAAATCCAGTAAATATTTCAAATTTAATTAAAATATTTATGATTAATAACTAATAAAATTATTTATTTAATATTTTACTATAATATTGTGTGTGTGAGAGAGAAAGAAAATGTTAAAATATTTTATGAGATAATTTGAACAAAATATAAAATTAGGTACTTTTATTTTTAAATAAAAACCTATTTTTCATGGTGATTAGTTTTTAAAGATATATGTTTTTATAGCTCATATCAGCAATTTGTTTTTTTTAAAGCATAAAAAGATTTATAGTTTTATATAGCTTTGGCTTGTGTGTATTTAACAACTCGATCTTAAGGGAGAGGCGTCATAGTAATGGAAATCAAAGTGATAATAATAATATAAAAAAAAGCTTCAATTTTTGTACAAAGACTCTGTCCCAAATCTCCCTATATAGGCTTAAATATTCCCTGGAACCCTATAGTGTCGCTAGGGCGAGTAGTGTGCATCCACAGCACCCTACGGCGGCCATAGTGTGTTAGGAAGTAGAGATGTAGGAATGAAAGCAGAGTTTGGAACATGGGTAGAAATAATACATGTCACCGTACAAAAGTCATAATTACGTGGGTTCCAAATTTAAGTTCCATAAGGTTCAATGTTAAATTCAATAATTTGATTCATTCATACAATTACGGTGACCAATACTGAGATTTTTACCAGTGGTACCTGATAAATTTTGCTGATAATTAATATTAAATCTGATGTTAATTGACGGTTAAAATCTGAACGTTGGTTCACTCTCCTTAAGTCCGCGATTGTTTGTATAACGACGTTAGGTAAGAACGGTAGTTAATTTGAATGTTTTGATAATTGTGGTGACTGAGAATGACGTCATCATGTATATAGACATGGAAAGTGCGAGGATTGTCTTCATATTTAAGTTTACATACGCATGTATATACGTGGCACTCGAGTCAAAGCCTTGTCTGCATGTATATTTATATATTATAACCAGTCTCATCATATGATTGGTTCTTTGGCTTATAGTTATTAATTACTGTATGTACCTACCTCTACCTGCTCTCTCTCTCTCTCTCTCTCTCTCTCTCTCTCTCTCTCTCTCTCTCTCTCTCTCTCTCTCTCTCTCTCTCTCTCTCTCTCTCATAACGTAATACCATCATTAGTGTAAAATAGACTTTTCTTAAAAGTATTTAACAGATGCAAAAACATGAACCAAAAAGCATCAAATTTCATATTAACATATTTGACTATAATAATAAATTTTCTTTACAATAATAAATCACTTTTTTTTTTACCTTTTGAAAGAAAAAAAAATGAAAGAAGAAAAAAATGATAAATTAATGCTTATATGAGACTACCTTTCTGATTGATTTTAAATTAAATTCTCTTATAAAGTTATAATTTATTTTCATACAATTCTAAGAAGAATTTTTATAATATAAATATTATAAAATAATATGATACAATAACAAATGTTTAAGATATATTAATATTTTATTGAGAATTTTTATATTCAAATGAAAAAAAGTGTATTATGTATTTTACCGACAATAATATTTACAATAATCTTGCATGTACAACTAGAAAGTAAACTACGTACGGACTTATATAACTTTATGGAACATTATACATAAAATATATATACACTTCAAAAACAAATGTCTGCTCTTAAATCATTAAATCCACATAAAACAACATGTAATGAATAAACACAAAATGGGATCTTCAAAACTGATGAAAATTTTTACCAGAATGTTAATGTAGCCCCAAGAGAGAGCATGAAAAAACTGTAAATTATGCAATTTCCGTGAAAATTCATGTTTATGACGTCAGAAACATGTAAAAATTAGTATGAAAATGTTGTTTGGGTTGCATAAATCGAATATTATGATCACTGCTACGGGGCTACTGTTGGGTTTTGAGACAAACTAATGTTATTTATGTAAATCCCATCAAGTGTTTTGTGATATAAATGCTTATGTTTTTCTCTGGTCTATTCCTTTAAAGTACAAATGTTCACATAATATATACGAATTAAATATCCTTTGCATGCAGTAAGGATACAAATTCAAAAGCCTACTATGATGAGTACCAGTGATATATGGGTATACCAAGTACAGTATATATACTGTGCTTAAAAAGTAGTGTATCATGCTATCTACCAATTTCACTAGTATACCCACACGGACAACGCAATAATTATGATAGCTCATTTTCAACACAATTTGTTTAATGAGGCATAATTTATGCTATATTGCATAATAATTATGTTATAGCATACATATTTTGTTGTACAGCATAATTATTTGTGTTGTTCTAAATTAGCATCATTTATGCTATAATGACATAAATGCAGCATAAATTACGTAATTTATTCTTTCTGTGCATGCACTAGTAGAGAGTAAACTTTTTAATATAGTTTTTAAAAGCATCAAAATTTTTAAAATATATTTTAAATTCAAAATTTCTTTATTTCTCTGTTTCCTTCAATCGTATACAATATACATGGTATTCGTCAAGGTTAATTAACAGACAGAAAAAGTCAAAACACTTACATACTATATGCACATTTGGTGCTACTTTTACATTCATATTTATATTACGATTAAAATCAATAAAAACATAGCTGTGGGCTCACTCTAGGGACCTGACTTTGTCAACATTTTTATTTTATTTTAAGTTATTTTAAGTACCCAACATTAGCTTTTGATTGATTTCTAGAGACAATGAAAGCATGAGTATTACTTTTTAAGCAAGTAAGATTTTGTTTTTTCAGTATATATTTTCTATACATACATATTAAATGATATGTATCTGTTTTCAAAGAATCGTAATGTACAGTACGTACAATAACTCATACATAAATAATACTTTAACGTACAAATAAATAAATAAAGAACAATAAATAAGAGTAAATCTGCGTATATGTAAGTAGAAGTGAGTGCTCCTGAAGTTTAAGAGAGAGAGAGAGAGAAAGTTTATAAGTATAATAGAGGTTATCTGTATTACTTGACCTATTGCACGGCTCAGGTTTATTGCAGCGCCGCCCTCCGATTAGTTTTCGTTGTTATCAATATAAAGATGCAGTGAGTGACGACCACACACACACACACGCAAACATTTTAACATTTATGTCTGCAATTTTTACGCATTGACGATTGCAACACTGAAAAAACTAACATCTACGATCTTAAATTATATTTGTTTATCTTACATGTCAATGAAACTTTAGATAATGTGAGGTAACGACTGCGCATTGCGTTCGTCTTTTCCAAATTTGCCCGATCACCAAGATCTACTTCCGGTAAAAGCTTAAGTTTTCAAATAAATAAAAAATAAAATAAAAAAAATACATGCGAAAATATTTACCCGCTATCAAAACGTAAAAAAATACCGGAAATAAAGAGTGAAATCTTTCAGATGACGCACAAAATACGTTTTTGTTTTGCTACCGTATATTATTTAAAGTTTCATTGATATATACATGTCATAATATATTTGTTTACATGAGGTATAATAACTTTGTGGTGAACGTTTGGTGTAGCTGGAGAACTGCTTCACCTTTTGTTCTCACAATATGACTTCTCTCGACATTACTAAATATAAAGATTGTATTACAATTTACGAACTGTATACCCTTTGGTTTTAGTATATATATGATATACGAGAGAGAGAGAGAGAGAGAGAGAGAGAGAGAGAGAGAGAGAGAGAGAGAGAGATGAATCATTATACAAAAATTTAAATTTATGGTATCAATAATTAGTAAGACTTTATTTTTTCGTGTGATACATGAGTGAGGATTTAAAATATAGAAGAACAACAAAATTCAGCTACGTAATTGTTGAGTTATATAAAGCAGATCGTGGTTTAGTCAACATTATCAAAAAATTAATATCCTTCCCGCAGAAACAACAACACGAAATGAGATTGTATCGATATTTAGGACTCACTACTGAAGAATGTGATAAATTAATGCCTATATTTGATGGCAAACTTTGATGGCAAGCATAATATAAATATGGTCTAAGTGAATTGATAATCAGATAAGCAGAATTTTGGCCTAAGTGAATAGATAATCATTGTTAGAAATGTCTTAAGTACTACGAATCGACTGTGGTAGAACAAAATGACCTAACTTATATTGTCCACATTAAATGTTGTATAACCCAGCTTTTAACATAAGAATTAGAACATTTTGTGGTACCATTGATATGCATTTACAATAACACTTTTCTGGTAATCCAATTAACATTTCAGTACCCAACTTTGGACATTTCAATATTTAATATTACACAGTTATCAGTGATTATCTTATTTGTAACAATTAAGATGCAATTATCAATGACTTAACTGCATATTTCTACTAGCACTAATCACATAGTCAAGTTTATATACATAAGTACTGTACTTGATATTAATGTAACTTTAATTTTATTTCTTTGGTGAAGAAATAAAAATACAGCACTCGATAAAAATTTAAAAATTCCACTCTCATCTGGCATTATATTATTTTTTTTTTCTATCGACTTTTATATACCTGGCATCTCCTTAATTTCTATAATTTGAAACATGAGTTGTTTTAATCCAATATATACATTTGTTTTTATTTCATAATAAGAAAACGTATATATATATATATATATATATATATATATATATATATATATATATATATATATATATATATATATATATATATATATATATATATATATATATATATATATATATATATATATTATACAGAGAGATATTGCTGAGATGGTAAAAATTACCACACAAAAGCATATAAATAAGTAAATAAAAAAAAATACTAAAAATAGTTGCCCTTGAAATAAAAAAACTATAGTCTTGAATAGTAAGATTGCTAACATTTTTTTTTTCTTCAAAAAGTTGTTATTATTACTACTACTACTACCCACCCCACATAATCAGTAATATTTGATTAAGTTAGAAATAAGTGTAATTTGTCTGTGCGCTACCTTATTAGGTTTGAGCTTATAATAAGAAAAATTAATAATACATTTTACTTTGAGAGTGATGTGCACAAGGATTTCCAAGTAACATAGCGAGAAATAATCAACAAGTGAGTGAGCTCTTGTGTTTTGTTTTTTTTATTACAAATATCTTTTTCTTCATTACAAATGATATTTCATTTTTTAAACTGTAATGAGTCTAGTATATTAGTTTTAATATAATTGTTTTATATATATTTTTATAAATTAAGATTTTAATCAAGGTTTTATGACGATTATTTAAGTGAAAAAAAAAAGTCATTTGGACTAAAAAATAAAAAATAATAGAAATCAATTAGACTTTTTTTGATTGCTGTAAGTATTTTTAAATTTTTTTAAGAGTTAGCCTCTGAGGTCATAAAAATAGGCTTCGAATTACCATTTATTTTTACAGTTGCACTTATATAGGAACCCTAGGACAATAAGAACCATTAAATTAAGCCCTCGCAAAAAAAAAAAAAAAAAAAAAAAAAAAAATGAAACATAAAATAAAAATCAACTTCAATATATTTTGAAAATTGTGATCAGAAATTCACAATTACTTTATATATTGTTAAAATAATCAACTATTATTTTTAAATCACTATAATTTAAATCATATTTAATGCATTTTAAATGACAGCCTTAAAGAAAAAGTAACTTTATGCATACAAAATTTGGTTTAAATAAATAACACCATAAAGAAATCATATTATATATTTAATTAAATTATATTATATATGTCTTTAAATTGAAAAACATAAAATACAAAATATTTAAATATATTTAAACATATATTACAATTGAAAAAAAAAAATATATAAAATATATTAAACAACATTTTATGCTATATAATATATTTTATTTTTTTTCTTATTCTATTTGAAGATTTTAACGCTCTAAATTGAAGTAGTAATAAATAACATTCGTAAATTTATGCAAAATATTCCCTTTGTTTTTATGTGTATAAATTCAAAAGAAAAAAAAAAAAAAGAAATAAAATAAAAAGTATTTCATATGTATATATAGGCAAATGAATATTATTGTTTCTACGTTTATTTAAATTAAAATTTATCTTTATTCCATGTTAAGTTTTACATTTATTTTAAATAATAATGATGACGAGGATTAAAATGCTTGGAGGAAGAAAAAAAAAAAAGATAGTGGTAAAGATATTAAGTTCAACAGAAAAAATAAAAATAAAGTGCATTATAAAAGAATAATAATAAAAAAAAGTATATATAAAATAAAATGAATAGGTTTTGAACGAGTTGGCGGGTCTTATTACTCCAGATACGACAAGTACAAAAAAAAAAAAAAAAAAAAAAAAAAAAGGAGTCCTATTTACTTGGTCAATTACTGCAGCTATAGTGCATAACAAAACACGGATAAAAGAGAGAGAAAGATATGCATCATGAATTGTACGTATATTTATATATATTGCAGCTGAGAGAGTCACACGAAAGACCATATAAAAGACAGTTTCACTTTTATCAGTTTGAAAACAAGAGAGAGAGAGAAATAAAATAAAAAAAAGTATAAGATGCATGAGGTTGCTTCTGTGGTGGCCAATAACGAGTGCAGTTGCAAAGGTAATGATTACTTCTTACAACTGCACTAATTACTAAACTCTTTACTGATTATTATTATTATTATAAGACAAAAAAATATATAATAATACATGGAACACAATTATATAGAAGATAATAATAAAGCTTTTTATAATATTTAAATAATAAATTCTATGTCCATAATAAGAATCGTACACCCACGTAATATTGTACATCATATAATGGTTAAAAAGAAAGCTATATCTTATAATAATGATTTATAACTATTTATAATAAACTAATTAAAAATTTCATTAATTAGTATTTTACTTTTATAATATGATGTAAATGAGTATTAATTTGTTCAAAATACTTGAAAGCATACACATACATATAATAAAGTTTCAATTCTTATACAGTTAAGTAAGCTTTCTTAATACTTACTAAGTTTTTAAGTAAATATATTATAAGTAAATTCATATATACGTGATTTACAATAAACTTATACATTTAAGGTAAAAATTAATAAATGTGTGATTCATTTATCTGAATTTTTATAACTTTTTATACAGAAATTTAGCCTTGAGTTTGCTTATTTTTTATTTAAATAAAAAAATATATATGTATATAAAAAAAAAGATAGACACACTGAAAAGTTGGTCGGCATATACGTGAAAGATGTACACCAGTGTCCGCGTGGACGAAGCTACAGTAAACAGTTAGTGGTAAAGTATAATAAGCTTTGGTCATTGTATCATGTTGTTTATATATATATATATATATATGTACATAATACACCATTAGAATCAAAATGTTTTTTTAGCATATTATGTACAATATCTTTTTTTTTAAAAAACAAACCAATGTTTAGAGCGTTACTTAAACTAACATTTTATATATATATATATTTTTTGTTATTTGAGTATAAAAATTATGTATAATGTAGTTTTCAAAGGTGTAGAAATGTAAATAAAAATTATTATAAATTTAATAATAACAATAAAATAAGTTTATATAGAAAACATCTTCAATTTAACATTTATTTATTTTTATTTAGTAAACTTACACTATATGAACGTGTGTAAATATATACATACACAGAATAATAATAATCAAGCGGGCTAATGTTAAAAGGTCATATATATATATATATATATATATATATATATATATATATATATATATATATATATATATATATAATGAACGAACTCCAAGTTAGGGGTCAATATATAGGTATATAACAAACTGTTCGCCATTGTATTCGAATGTGGCGGATGACTTGGCCTCTCGTTTTCTCCCTGTATATATATATTTTTTTCTGTATCCCTCCCAACCTTCCTTTCTAGTTGCCAACAACAAGTACATCGCTCGCGATTTATTACATCGCTGAAAATAGCGGGCCCTCTGCTTTTGCTACTACTTGGCGGCACCGGCTTGCGAAAAACTTCTTCTTCTTCTTCTTCTTCTTGGTCCAAAACTAGCCTGCCAGTTTGCAAAGAAGAAGAAGAAGAAGAAGAAAACACGATGATATCTGTTTGCGTTCACTGTCCTTTTCTTTCTTATAAACCTCCTTCAGAAAGTTAAAAAAAAAAAAAAAGTTTATATGTGCCCAGGCTACATGTATGTATGTAACATTTTTGCTATCCTAAAAAGATACAATACATATTATAACAAGTGAAAAATCCGGACGCAACAAACCAAAAAGTATCTTCTCTTTCTCTCTCTCTCTCTCTCTCTCTCTCTCTCTCTCTCAACAGTATTGTGATAATACTTATACAATATAAAGAATACCAGATTAAGAAAAAAGAGTATAAGCATTATATAAAAATATATTTATATAAAAATTAATTGAGGCATCTACATGCGCAAGCCACATTGTTTAAATGTTACTTTTTAATTAGGAAACTTGAACAATTTTTACATGTTTTTAAAATATTTTTAAAATGAAAAAAAAAAAAGCATTCCTTTGATATAGATTAAATATATTTAAATGTTAAATACAAAATTAAAATAGACACATACTTTAAAAAAAACTATTTATATGAAAATACATTATACGTTATAGCAAAGGTGGTAAAAAAAAAAAAAAAAAAAAAAGATTGAATGGATCGTTTGATATAATACCATACACATGTGCAGTCACTATTTTTACTATTTTGCATAATAATTTGCCTAAAGGCCTTAATCATAATGCGCAGATTTTTTTTTATTACTATATAAACAAATATTTGATTAATTTAGTGCTGCTTAGATATTATTAAGCTTAGTTAAAATTATTACTCGTGATAAATTTATTAGTTTACATTTTATAATTTGTTGTATGGATTAAAAAATATGGATATATATTTTTATACTTCTAAATTCTCTCTCTCTCTCTCTCTCTCTCTCTCTCTCTCTCTCTCTCTCTCTCTCTCTCTCTCTCTCAGTTCTCAGTTTGGTACTTTATTATTATTATGAAACTTAATAAAAAAAAATAGAAAGAGGCGCGGCGATTTTTCAGAGATTCAAGTGCAAGGTCAAATTCCAGGAAGGGCAGGCAATGACCAGCCCGGGGTGACCTCAACGCAGCGGGGTGTTTGTAAACGTTAGGCGCCCACGCCAGTTCAAACTAAACGAGAGAGAGAGAGAGAGAAAGGTACATCTAACGCTCAAATGCGATATCTTAAAAAAAAATCAATTCGTTTCGCCGATTTTGTTGCGTTTGCATAAACTGATCAAAGTCAAAGCACACCAAAAAGGTCATATTCTCATCTCTTAACTTTTTTTTCTTCTCTTCTCTTCAAGAATCTTTCAACAACATAGGGTCAAAATTACGAAGTATAGAAAAAAAAAATAAATGCAATGTACACATTAAAAAAAAAGTATTCGGATCTCTTGTAGCTTGAGAAGTTTAACATGAGAGTGTATACGTTAAAAATGTAAGAAGATGGCGAACATATTTTCTTATTTTACAGACATTCAACGTTTTTTGTTATATAATACAATAATATTGAATAAACAGCTATAGGGCTTTAAGTCCAAGGAACTCTGCTCTTCTCATTATAATTATTATTTAAAAATTAATGCACTTAAAAGAAACTTTTAATTGCTTTTTTTTTTAAAGAATGATAATCTATATATTAAGTAAATCTAGATAAAAATTTCAATTCAATTCAATTGAAAGGCAAACAAGTTTTATTATATTATAGAATTTCAAAATATACTTTAAATAAAAATATATATATTTATAACAAAACAGGCAATTAATATAATGTGATATTATTTCATGAATGATTGATGCTCTTGTTCGATGCATCTCTGTGTCACTTTTTTTTGTTTCGTGTGCTGAGTAAGCAAAGAGATGCAAGCTGACTTTAAGAAATGCAAGAGAGATAAAAGTAACACGACATACACTCCATGGTGAGTGTTGCAAGTTTACGTAATTTATAGCACTTGAGGTAACGTGATGTTGCCCAGCTTCTGAGTATATATATATATATGTATATCTACATACATAAGCACAACGAAATTTTATACGGAAATTTCATAATTATAATGACATAATTGTATAATATGTACTTTGTACTTTTTTTTTTTTTTTTTTTTTTTAAAGTTGTGAAATATTTCTCTTGAAAAAAACTATGTGTACGTTGTTTTTATGATTGTATATTATTCCTTGTATGAGCTCAAGACACAGAAAGCACGAATATTGGCTAACAGCTTTTGTCCCTTTCTTTGCATTAATTTTAAGGTGACCACTTGCAATGAACAAACTATTTAAAATAAATTTAAACTTTCTTATTGCATTTCTTTAATGAAAAAATTGCTATCATACGTTAAAACAAATAATAAACGGTCACTATGCAAGTGGTTCATTATATGTAGTGTAAATAATTGCCTGTTGTTAGTTGCCTGGGTCAATAAAGCTTCTGATTTCTTCATTATTTTCCAGCTCTATAGGTTGTATGCGCATGATGTCATATTTAATGCCCTTGGAGGCCATACTGGAGTACTGAATAACATTGCTCAGCATAGGAAAAACTTCGTTTTTGGGTATTTTCTTTGGGAAATCGGTTAACTTTTTTTTTTACTGTTATTTTTCTTACATACTTGAGATACTAATTCAACCTATGCTCTCAAAAATATTGCATAGTGTTTTTAAAGTGGCAAAATGAGTTATTTTCTTATGTCACCCATGTTATTGGGGGATGCAACATCGCGTTGACTTTAACATGAATGCATATATACCCTATAACCTAAATGGCCTTCTCATATATTTTAGCAACATTTTGCAAAGAAAATTATTATTCTCTCTATAGTATAACACGAACTAAATTTATGACAATACAAAAAAAAAAGATCTTAAAGATTAAAAAACAATTATTCCAAAATGCGTGCATAAAATTTACAATTTGTCATTTTTAAATCTACATTAAAGAATTAAAAAAAAAAAGACTTACATACATTTTTTTATCTATACTGCATGCAGTTTTTATGTTTTGTTTTTTGTGTGCATGTATACTGATTTATACAATAACACAATGCAATAAGAATGCATGTGTGTGTGTGTGTGTGTATATGTGTATGCATGCAGTGAACATCTTCTATATTATGTTATGCAAGCTTGTTGTATATGCACACCTTTGATCATAAGATTGGCCTCTTAAGACGACGATAAAAAAAAATATATATATAAATACAAATAAAAAAAATCACTCCCAAGAATTCATTTTCTTATACTTTGTCTTTCTTTATATATATAAGAGACTTGATGTAAAAATAAAGATAAAAAAAATATATATATATAAAAACGGATCTGCAATTTCTCATCTGTGTGTCCCTTATCATTTATTACATTATGTCATTGTTAAAACTCATTTACAATGGAGATTATTCAATATATTATTACAAAATAACTTTTTTATCGTCGTCGTTATTATAAACAACGTGAGTAATATTACATTATATTTCTTACTGTCATATTATTATATGTAGATTATACTATTGGTCGCACAGACCCAAGAAACTTCTCAAATTATGCTGTACGTATGCGACTTAAATATGCGCTTAAAATAATCCTAGCCACACAAAAAGATAAATAAAAAAGTAAAATTCACGAGATAAAACCATCGTCATACACATATCAATCTTGTTGCGAAAAAAAGGCCTATCTCGTATTTTGTCACGGGAAGCAAAAGGCCTATCTCGTTTTTTTGTCAGTGGAAACAAAAGGTCTCTCTCGAGCGCCATCTCCATAACGTTCGGAAACGAGATAGACCTTTTGCTTCCACTGACAAAAAACGAGATAGGCCTTTTGATTCCCCTGACAAAATACGAGATACGCCTTTTTTTGAAACAAGATTGATATTATATGTCTCTCGATCTTTCTGTACACGGAAAATATAAATTTAAGAAATTATTCAGTTACATAGGAGTAACTCTTCAGCAATAACTTGGTTGACAAAAGTTAACTTGTTAGAATAAACGTTATATCTTCATTGATAAATAGCTAACTTTGTATTATACTGTATATCTAACAAATTTTATTATATAAAAAGGTCTTAAAAGTAACTCCTATATTCTTTATTATATGGTAACTCTTTAGTAACTTTTTTTTCTGCGTGTAGCCTCACAAACTGGGGCTTAAAATTGTAAAGTAGGAATTCATAACGTCGTATGAGTTCCGGCTCTATATAGAAATTGTAGCACGGAGTGCCTACTTTACAAGTTTTCAACTCAGTTTGTGAGAAATTAAGGACAAAAGGGTTAAAGGACAAATTATGTGTATGTATATAAGTCCCATCTCATGACTCATTATTGAGAAGAACTTTATTTATTTATTTATTTACTTATTTATTTATTTATTTATTTATTTATTTATTTATTTATTTATTTATTTATTTATTTATTTATTTATTTATTTATTTATTTATTTATTTATTTATTTATTTATTTATTTATTTATTTATTTATTTATTTATTTATTTATTTATTTATTTATTTATTTATTTATTTATTTATTTATTTATTTATTTATTTATTCATTTATTTATTTTATTTATTATTATTATTTTTTGCAGCCAGTAGCTCTTTTTCAATATACGTCTTCTGCTTTATTATAATATGTTAAAACAGTATCACATTGCAGTGAAGCGTTTTGAAAATCGACTTTATTGAGGAGCTAAATCTACTTATTATCGGGTATATTTTTAAAACACTTTCTCTCATTTTAAATATTTAAATATTTGGTTTAAAAAATGATAATATTTTCAACTATATATAGAATTGAAATTTGAAAGTCTTAAATGAAAGGAAGTGTTTTAAAATTGCAATTACATGGCCGAATTCCTGTTGCACATACATACGATTATGTGATAACGTATTTTAACTAAGCGTGCATGTGTTTGTCTCATTTTCTATCAAGTTATACATGTAGATTTTGAATGGTATTTAAAATTGATTATTACTAAATTTTGATCGTATGTATCAGATATTATTTTGATACTAACTCATAACAATGTAATACGACAATCCCACGGTATTTTAAATATTATACAAAATTATTATAAAAATCGATTAAAGACACATTAACTTTTGTCGGAGTACACGGAAGGTATTATCATTCGGGTTAAATTTACTGTATTTCCTTTAGAACGCATTATTATTAAATTGAGCTACTTTAACTTTTGTGTGAATAAAAAAAAATGAAAAAATAAAAAGTATGCATTGTTAAAAAGTTAAAATTCTTGGAATAATCAAATACGTATTATAAAAAATTATATATAAATTTTTTTTAGTCATATTTATCATTAAATGTAATTAATTTGTAACAATTACAAATTAAGAAATGAGAAAATAGAAGAAATATTTGAGAGCTATTTTTAAATTTCATAAAAACATTTTTTTTTAAATGAACGACGCATGCTGGAAAGAATAACAACAATTCTGAATTTTTTCTTTCAAAAAGAAAAAGAAAGAAAGAAAAAAATGCCCAAATGATAAAATAATGAGAAATATAACAATTTTGGCTCATTAAAAAACTACGAATTATATGAAGAAACAATTGAAATACTCCTAATTTTATTCAAATTATAAAACCTCATCTTTATAACGTCATTATAAAAACAAAATTAACCTAAAATTATTTTATGTTTGTTGTTACGATTAACCAGAATTAAATTTAAAGAAATTTAATTAAAGTTATATAAAATGCTTTATTAATTTAATTTTTTTACTTCAACTGCTTTATTTTAAAAGATGTAGCAAGCAAATTGAAGCAAGCAAGTTGCAGATTTGAAAAATTCATCATTATATAACAAATAAAAATTTTGAAAGTCATTGTTGCTAGTTCAACTGGTTCTCGTCTAGAGCTACAAAATAAGGGAAAAAATCAACAACTCTAAATAAATTTACAGGCAAAAAGCTGATTTTCAATATATTACATTTCTTTAAGTTAATTTGAAACAATTGAGATGTTATAATACCTTCATTAAAATTGTTGCATTTTATAGTTTATCACGTAAAAAAAAGGACAATTTATCAAAAACTTTATAAAGTGATTTTACTCATATGAATGACTTTACTCTATAAAAATGACCATTAATTGTGAAAATATATAATAGGCAGCATAGGAAAAACTCTTACGTTTATCATTCAAAAGTAAATTTACCGAAGCATCTACATTCCGAGATTCCAATAAGTCTTTTAAACTTTTAAGAAAAATGTTCAGTTTATAATGATTAATTTTTCAATTTAAGACAAATTTTGTTCTGTATAATGTACTTATCACCAGGGTTGCGCCAGGGTGGTGCAACAGGTCCATATAAATATAAATATAAACAAAGAATCTTTATTAAAGATGACTTGTACTATAGTGTAAAGACAATGGTGCTTGTAATTTAATTTTTATCTCCTGTCTACTTTTTGTGCACTCCAGACAAACATCTTATTTAAAACGTGATTGGAACGAATTATTATAAAAATAACAAATAAATATATAAAAAAAGTGAACTTACCAGGATCATTGCTTGTAGCACGTACGGAACCAACTATAGTTCCTCTTGAAACATCTTCTCGTATATTCAAACTATATCTTGGTTTTTCAAAGACAGGTGGTTGTTGTCCCGGTCCCACGACACTAAGGAATACTTCCGCATCAACTGCAGCACGTAATCCTGCTCCATCACTAGCTGATACATTTAAGTGATGTCTTGGTGCTGCACGTGTCAAAGGTCGAGTCACGAATATCTCACCAGAACGACGATCCACACGAAATAAACCCTCACTATCTGATACTAGTTCATAATGAACTGTACCAAATTTGCCTGAATCTGAATCAGTAGCAGCTACTACTACTACAGGTGCACTTCCTGCACCACTACTGGAGAGTTCTCGTAAGCTAACGTTGTATTCACGAGGGTAGAATGTTGGTTGATTATCATTGACGTCAGTAAGTTGGATTTTAACCATTGCAGTCGTGCTTAAACCACCTGGAACATAAAAAATAATTGATATTTGTTAATAACTTTTTTTCTTGTTAAAAAAAAAAAAAAAAAAAAAACTCACGAAATATATATTTTTTTTGTCATGCTTGAAATATTAAGTTGAGATTTTTTTCTTTAATATATTGATCTAAATATAAATAACTTTCATCAGGTCATTCGTGTTATTCATTTTTAAGTTTTATTATATGAAAACGATTTATTACTTTTATTTTTACGTATATATAAAAAAAATCTATAACGGATATGTGAGAAACATGCAAATAACTTGCAGAATTGAGAAATATTTTTCTATCAAACTGTATTCTCACAAAATATCTTAACTTTGGTTAAAATTATCATCATGTGTTTTATTATTTTGTTAAAAATTTAGAGTTAAAGGACATTTATGATAATAAGGGCTATTTGAGTTGAGCCATTAATGCTAGATATAACAAACGACTTGTTTAAACATGTTTTTTATATACTGGTAATGATTTTAATTCAAATTTCTAATCACTGATAAGATGGTCTATGGTCACGGATAATCCCGCAATTCTAAAGAAATGTTCCTATGCCAAATTCCTACTCACTTTTGATTGGTTACACGTTACCACTGGTAACAGTCATTGCATGGATATTTGGTGCTTTTACATAAGGTCAAATTTATTGTTATTGAAACTATTGCATCGTGTAAACATGGCTTAAGACCAAGGTTTTTCATGTATATTTTTTGATTTGTTAAAAAAATAAATTCACGCATCATCGTTAAATTTAAAAACGAATATTTTTACATTTGAGATAACCCGAGAGTCCCAATAACAGGATATTTCCATATATGAGTGACAAAAAAATAAAAGCTTTTCCAGTCTAAAGATTTTATTACTTTTCATAGAAATCAATTGATTTAATAGTTTTTTAGACACCTTATATAATAATATATAAAAGCAAGAAAAAAATAATAAACAAAAAAATTATGAAGCAAATATTTTTAAATTATAGAATAACACGCAATTTTTTCCAATAATTAAATATTTTGCTTTTAAAAACTTAAATTTTTTTTCAAGTGGTTTTAATTAGGCAAATTAATTTTTTTCTTTGGCTAAAATGTAGATTGCTTTAATAACAAAAAATATAATTTTTCTATGGTTCAGTGGTAAAAGCTTTTAGCCCTGATTGCAACTTTTATACCTTTGGTTCTTTATTAATTAAATAATTTGTTTGTTTGTTTATCCATTTTTTTTTTCACTCATTTATATAATTTACGATATTTGTAAAAAGTTCACGACACAACAATTTTTGTCACAAGATTTAAAAGTCTCAATAAATTGTTTTAATATACGGGTGTTAATTTTGCTGTAATCCACTTTTTATCAAAGTTTAATTTATTTTTCTCTGTTGAGAAAGAGAGAGAGAGAGAGAGAGAGAGCGAAGTACTTTAGTTTGGCGGCACTAAGAAACTAAAGTTTTATAAAAAAAATATTAACTGAGAGTAAGAATATGTCAAATGTCACATGTTTATCATTTAAATAAAATAAAAAAAAACCATTAAAAGTTGAACATTTTGAGCGTCAGAATATAAAAGTGTAAAAAAAAGTTAGAAAAAGAGAATGATGTTTGTTCTTCAATGTGATATAAAGACATCAGAGTGTAAATGGATGAATAATGTTAAATTTTATCTTTCAAGAGTTTTTTTTTATATATATATATTCAGCAAGAACAACATGTCACTATATTCAAGTGTGGTATGAAGATTTAGTAAAAGAAGTAAAAATTAAGTAGGCAAATTAGTAAAAAAAAAAAATAAAAAAAAAAAAAAAAAAAAAAAAAAAGTTAAGTTTCTCAGAAACAAGTACCATAATATTTTCGTTATCATTTTATACTTCATTATTTAACAGTCTTAAAAGAAATCTTAATTAAAAAAAAATTGTGGTAGTTAAAAAACAAATATTATTTCTCTCCTCCCCTTAAATTAATAAGAATCTATCTAAATCTGATTGTTTACTTTTTGTCTTGTTTTCATCTTTCATAAATAAATAAATAAAAAAAGTAGAAGTTGTTAATGGAGAGAAATGATTTGTTGTCACGAAATGTGACCACGGTAATTATCTTAGTATTACATAAAATTTTAATTGTCTTGTTATTGTTGGAAACAACTTAAATAAGGAAAAGAAGACAGGTAAAAAATTCTAAGGATTATTAACACCCAGTTTTAACGAAATTTGAAGTTATTAAAAAGGTAAATTAGACATGTCATTCATAAATAGTTGTTATAAGTTATTTTGATCATAATTATCACCATTTTAACTTTTATGGAGATAAATTAAACTTGATAAGAACTAATGAAATTCTCAGTATAGGCTCTACATTATATTAAGTTTACTAACGTTTACAAAAAAAGGAAGGAAATATTAATTTTTCTATACATAGAACTTCTTTTACCCCTTAAAAAAAAAGTTAGTTGAGTCTGAAATTCAATTTAAGTGTAAAATATGTTACTATTCATTGAAATTGGATATTTGTGCGATGGAAATTAAGTTAAGTATGGAACTTGTTGGTTAAATTCGTGAACCAATCACAATGGGAGCGGGAAAAGCTTACAAACCCCTAATTTGCTATCCTTATATTATAAGAAGTGCGGAAACACAATGTAAAATAATAATAAAGCTATTGCACCGAACTCATAAAAATCCGACAACTGAGAGAAACTAGATACTTTTATATACTATAAAAAAATTGTTGTTTTAATAATACCAAACAAAAATAATGCATTAATGTATTAATGTATTAATGCATTAATGTATTAATACATTAATGTATTAATGCATTAATGCATTAATGTATTTAATAATGCAAAAATACAATTTTCATAATATTTGCAATTAGACCAATTTCTTAAAATGAAAAATCTTCTCCAAGGATATGTAGACATAAAAACCCCGGTAATTGTCAAAAACTAACAGTGCCTAATGTAACAATAATGATATTATATATATACATAAAACAGTAATACTATATACATATAAAGATATAAAAAAAATAGGATGTAGAAAAGTGCATGTTTAATTTGTCACTAATTACGTACATTTTTTTTTTTAATTGCACTCTGTGACATTTGTAGTTACAAAAACGCAACATTAACGTCACGTATTTAGCGGCAACTACTTCTTTGTTCTTTTTACTTAAAGACTTTTTTCAATTTGATTTGCGAGCTTTCCTGAATCTTTAACTTCTATCTATACGTATATATACGTAGCAACAAAAACAGATAACTATCAACTCTCTCTCTCTCTCTCTCTCTCTCTCTCTCTCTCTCTCTCTCTCTCTCTCTCTCTCTCTCTCTCTCTCTCTCTCTCTCTCTCTCTCTCTCTCTCTCTCTCTCTCTCTCTCTCTCTCTCTCTCTCTCTCTCTCTCTCTCAAAACTGAATAACATCAATGCAGTTTTTTTTAATCTTATGTAATAAATAAAGCATCTTGATTTGTTATATATATCCAATTTGTTATATAGAAAACAATTTATATTAAAATTTTTATAATATTATAATATACGTTATACGTATATATTTATATAGGGAAAAAAAAACGAAAATATTTTCTTGTATTATTATTAAAATTTTCTACATATTATTATATTATACAATGAATATTATATGCAATTGCATGCATTATAATTTCATACATTAAAAAACACGTGTTCTAAAAACAATGAAAACTAAAACTATAAGAAAAAGAGGAATTTCTTTGAATAATTTGTAGTTTTTCATGTTTATAATAAACATTTATTAAAAAATCTATCGCATCTGATCATTCTTAAAGACATAGAATACTTTGAACAAAAAACATGTGTAGTATCCTAACATAACCTAAATATCAATGTTAATTTGACCGGAGTCATTGATTTCTAATTTATTTTACATTCACAAAATGTCAGATGCAGGTTTATGACGTCACAGATATCTAGTCCACACGCGTGGAAACAGGCAAGCTTTGACATCATGAACATGCAGCTGATATTTTGTGATTGGAAAATAAATTAGAAATTAATGACTCCGGTCAAATTAACGTATTTAGATATGTTAGGATACTAGACATGTTTTTTTTGTTCAATGTGTTCTATTCCTTTAAGTATAATGACCATTCTCTTTGTAGACGACTTTGGTAATAAATATTTGTTGGTTCAAATATATTAATATATTTTTGTTGCCATGTACGGTTAGTTATTGCAATGCTGGCACTGATAGAGACGGAAGGATGAGGGAAACCCCAATTTTCACCTACTTTTCGTTTGGCACAGACTTATCATTAAAGTAGTATACTAGAAATTCAATGACTTATTTCAGAGTAAAACATGAGAGGATACTCCAGAGAGAAATATAAATGTTAAAATCTGGATCAGAAGAGAAGAGACTGTGGCCTAACAATACTATATGACTTGCCCCAGTATTCACCTAGAATGACAAATAGAAACCACAGAAAACCTGGCAGATAACGAAAATTTCGTAATAATCAGTAAATTTGCAATAATTATAATTAAAAAAACTCATGTATTGATGGAAATAAAAATGAATCACGTACTAAAAAGAAAGATAAAAAAAAATCAAGTATATTATATTGAAAACATATAATTTTAACTGAAAAATTCGTACAGTAAAATTGAATGTAATATGTTCAATAATGAAATATAAAAAATAGTAAGCATAACAATTTATGTTTAAGATTTGGTTGATTGCAGTACGTGATTTTTATTCTACACAAAAGTATATGCGTAATAATTATTTATCGCTATTATAAAATAAAAGTAAAAAAGTTAACACTGATGCAAAAATGTATGGTATAGAGCCTTGCATGAACTTAAATAATTATACTTATAACCAATGAAAATTAACTATTGTATTTTTACTAGAAATAAAAACTTATATTTTTTTTAAAATTATATATAATTATTTTTATTCTTTTTAAAATAAATTGTTCAACAATGAAAAAAAAAGTTAATCTTATTATAAATAAATGCTTAGTTATATATTTTAAATATCTTTTAATATATTTTTTTTTCAAGACTAATATTATAATATATAAAAATATTGGAACCACATAATTTATTTTAGTTAAAATTTTGTTATATAAAATGTTTGTACTTGTGGTTTAATAATAATTTTGCTAACTTTTGAAACTTGCAATTAAATCATTAGTTTTTCTATATAAAAAAAAAAGAATAAATAATCGGTTACACGTGATTGGGGTACTAAAAATTGGTGTATGTATATACATGGCTAAAAATTTATAAACAACAACGAAAGATCAACTGAAGTGAGTGAGTAAAATAGTCTTTAAGGGCCGGTTTTTCTTGCACTTTTTTTTTTTTTTTTTTTTGCAAACTTGATTAAAAAAAAAATACTTGCATAATACGTGTTCATTATAATTTTATTTACATACTGATTGATATGAATAATTGTTGTTCCCCACACTCTCCTCCTAAATAAAACTACTTGTACAATTGAAGAGTTCAATACATTATGATCGTTTCTTGTTATCAGATCGTTTATTTTGTCATCTACACCCCTGATCCAAATTATAACAATTAAAAATATATTCGATGTAATTATGTTAATATATCTTGTAATATATGTTTGTAATATATGTTAATATATCTTGTAATATATGTTTGTAATATATGTTTATGGAGTGTGAAAAAACGTGGGATTGTACTTCGGCGCCATACTGGAGTATAAATAACATTGGTCAGCATAGGACAAACGTTTTGACTAGTCTCTATACAAAATCGGATAGTTTTGTTGTTATTATTATTATTTTCTTTTTGCATAATTGAAAACCTATTCAATATATTCACAACATTAATATTTTCAATAAGTATTTTTAAACTGAAATAATGAGTCACTTTTACTGGCTGATGTTATTTAGGGCTCAGATATGGCGTAGACTTTATTTATAAATGCAAAATAGATTTAATATTTGAAATGATTAGACGAATAAAATGTAACAAACAATGTTACGTGTAATGTTAGTGTATGCTAACTATGTCTAATAAACATAAAAAATTATAGACACGTTACGTTAGGGTTAAAAATATTGATTTCTGCAAGTTACATTTTTCATGACAACACTCTAATTTAATACGTAATTTTTAGTCAAAGGTACCAATGTAAAAAAAATCAGGTACAATACGGTGGTTTCATTCATGTTAAAGCCGACGCCATAAGTGAGCGCTAAATAACATGGACCAGTATAGGAAAATGACACATTTTGTCAGTTTAAAAATACTTAGTAAAATTTTTAAGAGCATTGGTGATGTTAACACGTTGAATTAGTGTTTTAAGTATGCAAGAAAAATAATAATAACAAAAAAATATAATTTTTCAAATAAAATAACCAAAAACTACGTTTGTCCTATATGCTTTGTGTAATGTTATTCATTGCTCAAGAAGAGCATCGAAAAGAATTCAGAGTGACGTCATGAGAACACACCCTATTGAGGCTTTTTTGTTTTAATCAGCTGATTTGTCTTCCCCCTTCCCTATGTCACGTAAGCTTAATATAATTATCTTTTTATGTTACTACATTAATACGTTTTTGTTACTCCACATTTACAATGTCTACAATTATTTTAGAATGTTTTCATATAATAATTATTCACTGATTTTTTTTTTAATTCACAATTAAAAAGTATTTTTCTAAATACGTGATTCGTACACACTCTGTTATTATTTATTAAGGTTACTCTGTGCTTACTTTTTTTTACTTGGAGGTTAAATTAAAATAGTTTTACCAAATCGTCTAATTTTATCTGTAATTTATTTTATTTATTATGTTTTTTATTTTATCAATTATTTAGATAATTAAATAAACATGATTTTTTTTTTAACTTTAATGAAAACTATTAAAATTGTGTTAATTCTATTTAATAATTTTATGTTATATGAAATTTTAACCGAATTAATATTATATATATATATATATATATATATATATATATATATATATATATATATATATATATATATATAAAACGTATATTCATTTGAAGGTATAATTAAATAAGGTTGTATATGAAGTAATTATTGGTCTATTCATTCTTTTCAAGAGAATGCAGCATTATTTTGAGCAATTACAGCAATTAGTATACAAGTAGTAGAAGAAGAAGAAGAAGCTTGCTTGCTTACCTCGTCAAATCCTTCAATTCAAAACATTCTTTCTACAAATAATTATTTGAAAATATAAAAATATTTTACATCTTTTTCTTATACGTATATACTCACAAAAAAAAAGATACAAAATTAAAAGTAATAAAAGTTGCAAGTAGTAAATATTTTTGTGCTTTGTAATATGATGTCCATAAAACTATAGCAAATATAAAATGAAGAAAAGTAATCACAATTTATTTTTCTTGTTTGTTATAAAGATTATTAAATTGTCATTAATATTATTATTAAAAAAAAAAGAAGAAGAAGGGGCATTCACACTTAACTAGTCTTATTAATCTCCTATATACAAGATTTCTTAGTATTTGACGTTAAAGGAAAAGTTTTTATATTTTTAAATTAACGTTTTTCTTACCTCTATCAGTTGCTATGACTGGAAATTCATAAACACTTCTTGTTTCAAAGTCCAGTGGGGCAGCGATACACACTTCACCAGTTGACGACTTGACGTGAAATTCGTGAAGTTTTCCCAAACCTTCCCCCATGGTGTAGTTGACCATTGCGTTGACACCGCAATCTGGATCTGTCGCAGAAACCTGAAGCAAAAGAAAATACCATTCTGTTAGTCTAGCTCATACAATATTAAAAACAAAATTAATTGAAGAATATCATAACAAAAAATAACTTTTTTGTTATAATAATTTTAAAATAATTCCTATATAAATTAAAAACTCATTACGATTGTAAAAAGTCTAAATAATAATGTTTATGTGTTATCTTAAAGTATAAATAAGAGACTTGGATTTGTTATGACTATTGCAATGATGATAACTGAGGCTCTAAACAAACAAAACTCGTCTATATACATAAAAAAAGTGAAATTAAAAAATATATAAGTTAAAAAGAAGAAGAAGAATTGAAAGAAAAAGTTAAGTATTTTATTAGACAATCATTGGAAGGGAGGAATTTATTTTCAACTTAAACTGCATACGTCTCCACGCCTTTAAAAATTAACTCAATTTTATTTTATGACTTCTTTAAAACATTAAAAATTCATTCGATATCAATAACCGTCACTTTATATTTAATTGTTTGTAATCTTATATATTCTTTGTGTCTCTCTTTGAAAAAAAGAAAGAAAAAGATCAAATAATGTAATAAAAAAAGAGGACTTTTTGATATAAATAAAATTTTGAAAGGAATGTGTGAGTCAAAATTTAATTTATTACCCTTTTATATTAAGTACACAGCAAAATAAAATAAAAAAATCTTTATTTTTACACATTTAAGAGAATGAGAGAGAGAGAGAGAGAGAGAGAGAGAGAGAGAGAGAGAGAGAGAGAGAGAGAGAGAGAGAGAGAGAGAGAGAGAGAGAGAGAGAGAGAGAGAGAGAGAGATATGCTGCTAAGTATCTAATTTAACTTGAATGTGTGATTGTCACATTTTTCTTCACACATTTTTCTACTCGTGTGAAAAACAAAAAAATAAATACACACATATATATATATAATATAATATAAAAAAAAAGAAGAACGATGTAAAGGTATTTTTAAGTAATCTATATAAAATAGTTTTATACGACTTCTGATTAATTTATTTTTGTCACCCCGCTTTCATTCCCACACGATTTTAAAACTTTTTTTTTTTTTTTTTTTCTTTAATTTTAAATAAAGGTTGTCATTTTAGCTCATTTTTCACACGGCTGTAGCTCTGCTTTATGTGCGCAGTCATGTTAGCTATTAGCTCGAAACCTGCCTTCACGTCTGCTGGCTGGCCGGCCTTCTGTTGACCGACCGACCAACGTTGTTGCTTTTCTTTAGCTACTAAATGAGTTAATGATTAATATGGTGGTACTGTAATTTTTACATTTTTCTCTTCTCTCACTCTCTTTTTTTGTTTGTTTATTTCCATTGTATATATATATGTTAAAATAAAAAATGAATTTAATGTTACTTGATATATACCTGAGTAAAAATATTCAGATGATAAAAATCAATAATTCTTACATTTTTATTAATAAAAAATATATATATTTGACAATTGATACATAAAAAGTTAATAACATTAATCAAGCAATATAATAAATGAGTCTTCTATATATTTCTATCTTAAAAAAATCGTGCAAAGTTAAAAATTGTATAATTAATCTTTATAATCGAATGCAAAAAAAGAAGAAAAAAAAACTAATTTTGTATTATAAGCTATTTTTGGTGCGCAGGTCAAAGTATCTTCTAACTGTGAAGTACATGATAGAGGTCAATTATGTAACCCTGACTCAATCCCTTCTACTTCGCTTCATAAATATATATATATATATATATATATATATATATATATATATATATATATATATATATATAATAATATCTCCTATATACGTACATGTATAACAGGTATTGGTTCTATACAAAAAGAAGTTTGAATGAAAGATGGGACAAATATCAACTATTGACATGATAACGTGTCAGAGAACAACATTTTTTGTTTTAACAATATTGACCCACGTGGCTTATAACAAATCATTAATAATGATAAACTAGAAACAATAAAATAAATGAACAAGCAAAAATTATACTAATAAGTCTAATAACACCTCGCTATATAGAAAAAGTAATTTACTAGCAATGCTCTCTCTCTCTCTCTCTCTCTCTCTCTCTCTCTCTCTCTTCTCTCATACTTTTTTTAATATTTCTCCAATATAAACCTCTTTCTCATAGTACACTGAGAAAAAATTACGTAATAACAATTGAATATTTACTTTAAATAATGACAAATACAGTCACTATACATTCAAAAAAAAAAATGATTCTTCCAAAAAATATAAAAAAACAACTATAGGTGAATTAATCCCTAAATTGAGCACCTAAATTTGTTTTGTAAAGTATAGTGAATCTTATTTACAGTGATTGGCTGACCAACAAAATAAGACACATTCATTGGTTGATCTTGTTTTTTGATGTTTATTTTATATTTATCAGGTCCAAAGTCCTAAACTAAGAAATAACAATGATAAACCATACATATAAACGTAGTAAACAGGTAGTGACGTCATGATCAGATGTTTTTAACAAAGGCACATTTTTGAAGCTGGCTCAAAAGTTGTGTGTAGTTTATAGAACGAGCTATAAATTACGTTTTTTTTCAGTGTAGTCAACCGCCGGGGTGACTTTGAACGCCCAATTATAGTCCTTAATTTCAATAACTTTGAGATATGCCATAGAGTCTTATAATAAGTGATGATAATTGGTGGTTCAAAGACACCCCGGGTTGACTATATTTAATTTAATAAAAGTTTAACCTTCAAGTGAAAGAGAGAACTTATTATATTATTATTTACAAAAAGGGTGTGTATTTTTAATATAATAATAATATTATTATATGATTGAAAATGAAGGTATATACATGAGAACATGTAAAACATAAATTGACTTCTCATGTTTATTTTTTTATTTTTTATACTTACATGAATTTATCACTTGATATGCTATAACTTTTTGTCAACTAAAATTCATAAATGATGTCATCACTTTATGTATATATTTTTTTATTTGATAGAATAAATTTTATCTTATTATTCAAAGACAAAAAAATAAATTTAAAAGATTTTGGTAAAATTTGTTGTAGATTTTATTTTAAGATAAAATATAAAATCTTTACGTATGATTAACTTCAACACCTGGATTTTCTTATATCTCTTATTTATTTAAATAAATGCAACACATATTTATATATTATACAAAAAACATTGTTTAATTTAAATACAGATTGAAGAATAATATATAAAAATCTTGTAACTTCTCCTACGCTTTTTCTTTAATATGTTCTCTCGCACCTCATGACAACGAATGAAAATAGCTCCATTTGAATGCAGTAAAAATCTATATTATATACAAAATATAAAACATAGAAGAGAAATAGAATATTATAATAAAAATAATGATATAAATAAGGCGTTGTCACTTTAGTATTCAAAAAAGAAAAAAAAACGAAGAAAAAAAAAACGATAAGAGTTTGTTGAAAAAGTAATATAGAAGAAAAAAAAAAGGTAGAAGTCCGAAGGTGGGTTTTTAGTTTCGGTAATAATATTTGCAATATTTTTGTTTCTTTAATAGTCCTCTTGTCGATGCTTACATCAAATATAAAATTCGAATGAAGTGTGAGAGAGAATAAAAAAAAAAAAAAAAAAAAAAAAAAAAACTATAAATATATAAACAACTTTTTTTTTTTCGGTCGTATAAGCGAAAGCCTAATGGACGCCTGCGTGACAACTTCTGGCCCCCTCTCTTTCTTTATTTTTTTATTCTCTCTTTCTCTTTTTCACTCCACACTTTTCAACAATGTCGTTTGTCATAAAAAAAATTAACAGTTCTATAGCCAGATTTAATTTTCAAGAATGTCACAAATCGTGAAGTATAAACTTGTGATATTTCTTATTTATCTTTCCATAAAACAATTAGTTTTTTTTTTATTTTTAATTGTAAATTTAATCCAAACAATTCTATACTGTATAAATTTAATTATTATTTTATGAGTATAAAAAATAAAGTGATGTTGGTGACCAATGTTATAATAAATTAATTAGTCCCTCTCCTTATCTTTTTACATACGTTTTATATTATGTGTTTTATAATTTGGCAAATAAATTGTAAGTAAGGACCGTCTGGCTGCCGAGATGAAGATTTTGCTTAAATGAAGTCATTGCAAGTCAATGTATTATTTTTAAGTCGTAAAAATAAATTTTAACTGGAAACAAAAATTTATATATTTCTCTGTCTTAAAAAAAAATAATAATAAAAAGTGCTTGAGGTGCTTTAATTTTATATATAAATTTTTATCTTATATTGTTATCAAGTTATATTTAATTCAAAGTGAATTTTGTATCAAGTAATATTGATATTAAAAATTTGAACGTAAGTCACCATTGAAATAAGAACTATAGCCATAGACCACATAAAACAACATGTGATTTTTAATAAATAAACATGAAATATATGATCTTCAAAACTGTTGACAATTTTTACCAGAATGTTAATGTAACGACCCCTTGAGAGAGCGTGAAAAAACTTAAGTATTCAATTTGCGTAACTATTCATGTTAATGACGTCAGAAATATGCATAAATTAGTATGAAAATGTTGTGCAGGTTGCATAAATCGAATATTCTGATCACTGCTACAGATGGGTTTTGAGACAAATTAAAGTTATTTATGTAAGTCCCATCAAGTGTTTTGTGATTTAAATGCTTATGATTTTCTCTGGTCTATTCCTTTAACTTAAAAATAATAACAATAATACTTAATTCTATAAATATTACCACAGTTCATGAATATTCAAGATTATTCTAACACATTGCTACTATGATCTGCCTGGACCAATAATTATATATATTTTATCTAAAACTAACGTAATTATACAATTTTTATTTCGGCATTAAGAAAACAAAAAAAGTTTAATTTATTGATGCCCCTTTTTTGTGTACTAGAAAATAAATTATGTCACATATTTTATGAAGTGTGAACAAAGTATAAATCCTTGATTATCATAATTTTTTGTTAGTAGGGAAGAAAGAAGTACAAAAATGCTATTACTCAAGTTGAGGCCTATACTGATTTGATTATAAGATATATATGAAAATTTTCTACAGTAACTTTATATTATAAATTATTAAGGAGAGAAAAAAAAAAAAAAAAAAGGTTTGTGATATACAAATTAATAGCCTTAGGTTAAAACATCATTATGTACATTATGACATTTATGATGTTATAACTTGATTATTAAAGCAAAAATATTTTTAACTATGATATCCAATATAATATATAAATTATTTTTTATAACTTGCCTACTTTGCGAAATGTTATCCTAATATTATTATTAATTTTTTTTATTTAAATATAATTATTATTATAATAAAATAATAAATAATGAATGATAATATATAATATATAATATATATATATATATATATATATATATATATATATATATATATATATATATATATATATATATATATATATATATATATATATATATATATATATATATATATATAATATTGTTTTTGTTTAGTAAGTGAAAAATCACGAATGGATTGTAATGATGTAAATAAGGTTTAGCAAATTATACTGCCCCGCGGAGGGTTTGTGAGCTACCAGAGAGAGAGAGAGAGAGAGAGAGAGAGAGAGAGAGAGAGAGAGAGAGAGAGAGAGAGAGAGAGAGAGAGAGAGAGAGAGAGAGAGAGAGAGAGGAAGAAGATGAAAGAGTTTACGTTGAGGGGGAGGGGATCGTGATCGTTGACTTGACGTTGAGTAGCACGTGGTATCACACCCACTTGGTTCACCCTACATGCGAGTTAAAATTATTTAATAGCTGTTACTAGCGTAGCAACCTTCATAACCAATCACAGTGGACGTGGAAAACTGCATGCCTTTACTCACGGTAAAAAGCAACTAAAGAGATACTATATTCAGACGTGTTTTCGTTTTTTCCACTGAAGAAATAACGTTTAATACTGTTCAAACGTTTTTCAATTAAACTATTGGTGTACTAAAGAATTACATGTAACTGAACAAATTGTAAAATTTATGTTTTCCGAGCTGATTTCATATGTATTGTTAAGTCATTCTCTTCACGGAAAACAGAAAGATGACAAATTAAAAAAAAGCTTCTATACAACAAAATATTTTGCTATTGGACGTCTGAGCATATTTCTTTACTGAGGAAAAGTAGTTTTGCTATACAGGATAATCAGCTCTGCAATCGTTTCTTTCTGTGTAGGCATGTTATCATTTTTTTTTATAAGAACCTGTGTTCCAAAATCATGATGAAATGAATTATTATAGCCATAGTTAGAATATTTTATAATATTTTTACCTCCACCAGTAACAGCTATTGTCGCATATAAATGCCAAGATGACCAAGTTGTCTGCACCGCGGTGTTAGCAATGCATGACATATAGTAATCTCTAGTTACACGTAGTAATGCACAATATAAATATTATTTACTTAAAACATGTTTGATGTATATATAAACATACTATAAATACATAATATGTATATATTATAGTAATATAAATGTACCTTGAAGCATTGATCTACGATAGCTTTTTATCATAATAGAAAAACAGTGAATGAATGAAAATTTTACTATACTTACATTCAATACCATACCTTGAAATGTATATAATAAATATTACACACACCAGCACTATAATATTATAATTTATGTATGGGACTTAGTAATTTTTTGTTCATATATTCAACATAATCTAATATTATTGTAATAACTCAGAGTTATAAATTAATAAGAAATATGTGTAGAAAACTTCTACTGATTGATTATAAGCATATGTATTAGTGAATAATTCTATAAATAAATAAAAAGAAACAATGCGTAACAAATCTTATAACTTTATATATATATACGCGTGCTTATATAAGAAAATATAAATGATAATAAAAATTGAGGGCGAGAATATAAAAACGTTTTATAACCTTTTCAAGTACGCAAAGATTTTTTTTTTTTTTTTTGAATGGGTTCTGATTAGAGTCCATTTTCCAGTTCTCAGCGGGAAGTATCAAACCTCTTGGGGGATCTCTCTGAGCCTGACTTCACCAAGAGAGAGAGAGAGACGAGAGAGAAATATAACACACATTACATGAAGATAACATGATGGAGGCTAACTATTCCGCCATATACATAAATAAAAATAATATAATAATATAATAAACCCCCTTCATTTTAACTTTCTTTTCTTTATCATAAATATATTAAATTTCGATCCCCTACAGTTTTAGTTATGATTTTTTTCTTTTTATTATTATTATTATTTTTCAAGTTTCTTTTTAAAAACTCATATATTTAATAAATTTATTATTTAATGAATTCAGGTAGCTTGTATATTTTATGTAATTCATGCTTTTTTTTTATTTAGTATATTTTATTCATTGTATTTAAAAAGAAGGCTAAAAAAAAGAAAAACATTTTGAAATGTTTTAAATAGTATCTGACTAACGAGAAGGTTCTCTAACGAGAAATACGTCATAACATGTTAACGACAAAACGTAAATGACGTCACAAACGTTAAAAACATAACGAATAAACGTTAAATATAACCGTTACGACCTGCTCTTTTTTTCATTCAGTTTTAACACTTGTGACGACATGTATACACTTTTTCGTTAAAATTTCAACGATTAGTGACGTCATAACCGTTAGTCATATACATCATAATATTTTCAACAGTTATTTTTACATGAGTTATATTTTGAAGAATTATTTTTGTTTTTTATTACTACGTGTATAATTTTTCATCGTAAGGAATGTATGCTATTTAATTATGCACATGATTGTACATTTATGAATATTAAAAGTGTTTTCTATGGTTAAATCGCATCAAGTTTTTCTCTTACGGACTTTGAAAGAAGCGAGTGGTCCTCCACACATACTACACCACACACGGCGAACTTGTACACCACGGGGGGTGCCATGCAAAGAAAAAATAAATAAAAATAATAATCCTTTTTTTTTTTTATCTTTTACTCTACCGTTATAAAAATGTAGTTTAAAACAAAAAGAAAACAATATTTAGATGTGTCAACGCAACCTTAATTATCTTTTCTTACACATGAATTAAAAAAACATCCACTATTGAAAGCAAATTTACAAAAGATTGTATAATAAAGATTAAAATAACCTCAGATTAAGTTTTTTTTTTTTTTTTTTTTTTCGCTTCACGAAAAATATTGTTAGAAAAATCATTTTAAGACTTGTATTATAATGAAACGGGTCTGTAATCAGGCGCATTGAAAAAAAAAAAAAAAAAAGGCAAGGGGGTCTTACATAATTTTTTTTTCAGCAATTTTAAACTAAATGGAACCTTAAGATTTAAAAGTTATTGGGCCCAAGCAAAATTTTGACTTAAGAAAAATATGCATTTTTTTGGGGTTCAATGTTAATTTAAAAAAAAAGTGTTTATTAATAGAGTCCTCTTATTTTATTTTATTAGTGCACTAGCTAACACATTTTCAAAATGATACCAAATTTAGAAATATTGAACCTCTCTTTTTAAGATGTGTCAAATAAGTTATGTCCAGTGAGTAAGATGTGATGCGCTGATTTTGCGCTACCACCAATGGTTTAATTTTGTTGCATATTGTAATGTTTTGTATTTTTATTGTAATATTATTGGCTCAATTTATGGCCAAGGTTCATGTAATATGGCTGAAATAGCCCTGTATGCGCCTTAATAAAAGATTATTATTATTATTATTATTATTATTAAAATCTAATATGGTGTGTAATAAAGTGTTATTAAATTGTCATCTGAACTCACTACATATTTCATACAGATATAGATGTGTATAAATATTAAATTGACAAAGTCACATATATAAAAATAGATAGAGTTGAGCATTTAAAAGTTTTATATATATATATATATATATATATATATATATATATATATATATATAAATATATATAAAGAGAAAGGGTAAAGACTTATTACTGCACGAGTACAGAATACTAATCAACTATCAACTTTAATTAACATTTTAATCATAGTCTTATATACGTTATAAGAAATTAAAAATAATAAAAAGTTGAAATATCTATTCATAATAAAATATTTATAAAAAGTTACAAATAAAGCAATGGTTTGATATATTATAATCAGTATAAGGCTATTATGGTGATAAGCGACCACTTGTTTGCTTACATGTATCATAGCTATACTTCACACGACACCGCTCGATATAATACAACAACAAAAGTGTTAATGCCAAGCATGTTTGAAGAACTTTTCAAAAGAAAATTGCGAGACCATATAAAAAAAAGAGAGAGAAATTTAAGAATATATATTATTTAATTTTATCACATATATTTCATAGAAAGGTGACAAATATATGAAATATATATATATATATATATATATATATATTTAAAAGGAATTTTAACGAGTTTATAAATATATAAAAAGTCCAACGCTCTTATTTTATTTATTTTTTTAAATAACGTCATTTAGTTTTGAACTGTTTAAGAACCAAGGTTAGAACAAAATCACAATATGACTTTGAATTTTTAAATTAACTTAATGTAAAGATGAAATTTTGCTTCTAACTTTTGTTTTTGACAAACTTATTATATATATAGACGATCTAATAATTAAGTGCTGAACTTGCAGTAAAATGGCAGTAATTTGAAATTTAGTAAATTTGGAATCAAGTTAGAGATATATAAGAAGTTTTTTCAAAACAATGAGTTTTAAAAATTAATTAAAAAATTTTAGTTGTTTTTTCCTGCCATAAAATATAAGAAAAAAAGATTAATGTGAAAATTTAGTAAAAAAAAAAAAAAAAAAAAAAAAAGGATACGCAAAAATGTCTTACGATTTTTTCCTTTTCATTTTAAATACTACTTTTATTATTTTTATCATTGTTTAAAATCTATACACTGTCATTTATATTAAAATATCATCAAAATATATGTTCCCTCATAATACGTCTTTCTCGTATAGTTAAAGTTTTGTAAAGTTTTGTCAAGGCCTTAATAAAGTTATTACTTATTATTATCATTAAATGGCACTGCAACTCAATTTGCTACCCTACTTACAAACCAATTTTAATTAAAAAAAATTACTATATATATGATGCATCAAACCACAAATAATTGCATTGTTGCACTTTCTCACAGTACATCATCATTGGCAACAATTAAAAATATTTAATTATATGAAAGCTATCTTAAAAAAAAAAATGTTTAATTAAGAAACGTCGATCTGTTTAAAAGATTACAATTGTAGTGTGTATAATTCCAAATAATAATTTCATCAATGTGATGAGTGGACGTGAGACATGCCACATGATTGTTTACATGGCTTGCAGTTCTATAAGTATAAAACAGACGACATCTCTTCACAAGACGAGTAATCACTCCTTATTTCTTGATTACTAAACTATATAAGAAGAAGAAGAAGAAAAAAAAAGTAAAGAAATAAACAACACAACATTTCCAGTTCATTATCAGATGATTACTTTTTAACACGAGGTATATATAGAATGAAAAAAAAAAAGTAAAAAGTAAAACTTAACAACAAATCAAAGGCTGAACAACTACTTCGTTATTCTTTACTGAAAATGTCATTATTATTTATATATATTTTCTTACACATACATAAAAATATGTAATATGCTAACTTAATTTTATAACAAAATTTATTCATAACAACATAATTTAACCATATATAAACATAGCATAATTATTTATGCGATATTATACAGTAATTATTCTAAATTACCTAATTTATTATTTTTTCTAGTAATTGATACACTTCTGGCCAAAACAAGGTCGTTCCCGCCAAAAGCTGTATCCGCGGTGCTAAACCAATCAGAGAGCGTATTATAAACGTACTAGCCAATCACAGTTGACTTTACATTGTTAATTACACTGTATCCGCTCGAACTAGTATTGGGAGAAGTGTAAGTGCTTAGTTTTTTTTAACTTTAAAAAAACATACAGTATACATTTTTAAGTTATTAATAATGATACTATATGAAAAAGATAAAACTATTAAAAAATTAAATAAAAATTGTGAAACTTTTATATTTTAAGATGAAAAAAAAATGGCATTGCTATATAAATAATTACAGATTAAAAAAAACTATACAATTATTTTAATGATTTTAAAATTTTTGCTATTGTAATTAAGAGAGGTAAAAAGAAAAAAGGTTCTTCAATATTGGTGTATGATGATGACATAATTAAAATTACAACAAAGGTCATTTATAGACATAAGCCTTCAGCAGAGAAGGACAAAACTACAATTACGGGCAAAATAATCCATTTTATTAAGCAGCGAAATTTTATAAGATTTTCTTACAGACCTTTTACATAACCTTATAAACCAATAATGAGCTTTTCACAAACCTATTAAAAAATTGTAGTCAATAAAGATTTTTTTTTTATTTAGCCATTTATTAAATCACCGCCAAAGTATATACGACAATTTGCCATCAATACTTGGAAATCTCAATCATGATACTTTGTTCAAAAAAAAAAAAAAAAAATCTGTTGATTTTTTTTTTTATATCTATAAAGGATATTAAACTTTAGCAGAATATTTTTGTTCTCAACTCAAAAATCTACGATGCCAATGTATACCATGTATTTATACCATTCACTTAAATTGGTACTATACTATATACCGACTAAATTCAAATTATTGTAAATATTTGTCGTAACGTAAATGAAACTATTGAAAAGTATTTCAATTTGCATGTAGGGTCAGACTGGCACTCAAAGGGCCTCGTCCACCAAAGAGTATAACACCCTCTAGGGGGCCTCAAAAGGGGGCGTAACACTCTGGTTACACCCCCTTTTAAGGGCCTCCTAACAGGAAACCTCATCCGCGATAGTGGATCAATTCTTATGACCAGTCCTGTTTGCAAGATTATAAGTTATTCATTGTAAATAATGACAAGACCGATATTTATATTGTGTATGAACTTCCTGGGTCAATATAATGTTTTATATGAATAGAAAAATAGGCAGCTATGATATTTATGCATTAAAAAGATGATATTGAATAACGTCACAAGATTTGTATGTACGTTAAGTACATTGACGGGGTTAATTATCAGTATAAATGTATTTGATTTATTATAATGTGATAACGGAAACTCTAAATATAAAAACATATAAATATTTTCTTTATATCATAAAAATTATAAATTGATTTTACTTTCCACATTAAAGATTATGATAATATTTTATGAGACATGTATTATCTTCTATATATACGCAGATAGATATGGTTACTGCATATAGTATAGGTACTGTACGTGTTAAGTATTGTGATGTCATTCATTATTATCATGTACTGTACTATATATCATTGTACACACAGAAAGATGCTGTCACACGACATTCCATGATCACTCCTGCCTGCTCTCTCTCTCTCTCTCTCTCTCTCTCTCTCTCTCTCTCTCTCGTGTCTGTCAAGTCTCATAGCAAACACTGCATGCGCGTGCAAAAAAAAGCCAAAAGTATAAATATACGTATACATATGTGTGAGAGTGAGAGAGAGAGAGAGAGAGAGAGAGAGAGAGAGATTTATCCGTGGTTAGAGTACACAAACAATTATTTTTATTTATAAAAATTTTATATAAAAGATCTCTGTACAGTTTAGTACTCTTCTCTCTCTCTCTCTCTCTCTCTCTCTCTCTCTCTCTCTCTCTCTCTCTCTCTCTCTCTCTCTCTCTCTCTCTCTTTGCGTCTTATTCTTGCATTGTGACACTCATTTATTCTCGTTCTTTACTCAGAATTGATCCGGACATGTACTTCTAAACAAACAATACTATATGCTTGCACATACTGGTATTATATAAATATATATTATATTATATATCATTATTATTTTATATGTACATACATACATACATACATTCGTTCTCTGTGAACATCTAACGTCGGAAAACATAATAAGAAACATGTCATTGTCAACTCCACTTCTCTATTTCTCACATTTATATTTCTTTAATCCGTGTGAAAATTTTGAAGGTGTACTTTATTAAAAAAAAAAAAAAAATACTATGCTTCATATATATGTCATTATTATAATGTTTATTTAATGAATTAATTTTACTATATACTTCATATATGTCATTATTATGTTTATTTTTTTAATGAATTAATTTCTCAATGGTATTTGTATTTTAAATGATATAATATTTATTAGAAATAAGTTCATTCAAGTTTTCCCTTTTTTTTTTACACTGAGAGAACGAGTCTGACCATTTCGTTGACCAATGCATGGAATATGGTAATGACTTCCGGTAACCGTTTAGTACAGTACATTGGAGAGCTACTTCACGTGTAGATATCTACTATCAGATTCAAACTTTTATCTTACAATATAGTGATTGGTTTGGACAATAGTTAAAAAGTGACTGCCCGATAAATAATAATAATACTCTCAATCATGAGATAGGACTATTAATAAATACACATATTATCTCACTTAACCCTTCAGTACTCTCACAGACTGGGGAGGCAACTTATAAAGTAGACCCGGAATTGATGACGTCATGAATTCACACAGTTACAGTTTTCAACCCCAGTTTATGAGATACAGAAGTGATATAATATGTGTATGAATGATGATATACCATCTCGTGATTTTAAATTTTTTTATTTAATTTTTGAGACTCCCTTTAACGTTAATTGCATTGTCAGTGGCGAAGTATTTTAACAGTGTGCGATGTTTATTGTTGGTAAGATCGTAAATGTCAAGAGTATAATATTTTATACCATAATAAGTGAGAGAAACAAGTAAGTAAAGTAATCATACAATTTAAATGTACATACTTAAACATAATTATACATTAATAAAAATATAAATCTATCAATATTGATCAGTAAAACTACATTGATATGACTGACCTTTCCTCCAAGTAAATTGACAATTCAATTTCTCTATATATACACAGAAGTAATAAGTTGTTTATTTCTTAATTCTGATGTAAATATTCTAGCTGATCATAAGCTATGTAGTGCAATGCAAAGGAAGGCAGGCAGGCGTTGACTGACCAAGTGATTGATGTATGGCATGTTTTATATATAAAGTATACAGATTACGTTCTATACAATATGACGTGAACCACCCACTGAGTCCTAGGTCACGCTATATCACAACAATTCAATACACATTTTTATTATGTTTTTTATTTAAGGGTTATATTTAGATGTTTTTTATCTCAAAATCTAAAAAGTTGACTTCAAAATTTTATGATGTTATTTGAAAGTTAATAGTAACAGCTATAATAAAATTTTTAGAACCCTTGACCATCATATAAGAGCAAAAATAATTATTGAAATTAATATTGGTTCTTAAAGGACTGAAACTCCTACTAGAACTAGCATAGTGACACCCCAATTTTTTAAATAAATGAAGTTAAACTGTAAAAAGTCAAATTTTTCTTTCTTTACAACTTTTTAGTGAAAATCTCTCAGTATAGTTGATTTCCTATACCTTCAGGAGAGGAAATAATGGTAACATATCAGCTGATTATCAAGTGGATTTAAGTTTTTGCATATTAATTGTTACTTTGAACTCAGAGAAATATTAAGTGCTGGCATTACCATGCAAATTTTTGTATCACATGAAATTTTAGGCCCATTTTCAACACAATAATTGTTTTTTTACGTCCATGTTTCACAGCTACCATGAAAGTTTGATCAAAGATAATTAATACACTAAAAATAAACTGCAATAGGCTATCCAAATTTGGTGATAATACAGATCTCTCCTCCTTAACAGAAACTTAAGATGCATACCCAACACTAATATTATGTTTTTAAATAAAAATTATTCTTATGTGATGAAATGTATTGAAAAGATTGGTAGAAATATATTTTGTATTATACATGATGCGGGCAGTACGGGCTTGAAATAATGCGGGCTTATTCACGTGTGTGGTAAAATAAAGTGAGAATGTGCATGCACATGTCCGTACGTACGTAAGTAAGTTAACCTCCCACGCTCAGACACAAGATGCAGCATCCAAAAGATCATTGATAATAACACACAAGTAAAGAAAATCATAAATCTTAAAGAAACTCAATATAGAACTAAATTTACATGGATATACCAATATCATTATTTTGTAAACGGTAAGAGGGAACTAAAAATGTTATTGTAATTATGGATACAGTCAACCGGGGTGAAATTGAAAGTGCGGGGTAAAATTGAAACTCCAATCATGTGCAAGCTTTTCCCTATCTCGCTTGACACAGTTGAAAGCAGCCCTGTGATTGGCTTTCAATTTCACCCCGCACTTTCAATTTCACCCCGGTTGACTGTACTTTAATTTAAATAAAATTTTGATCCCTTGTTTTATATTTTTCATAAAGTTTTGATCATTTTTAAGTATTTAAAATAAATTTTTAACTTTTTACAAGCTTTCCACTGAAGTTTTAAAAAAAGTGAGCTGAAATAACTTTAAAAAAAATTGCTGAAAAATGTTTTGCAAATAGTAACTATTACGTCTACAAAAGACGATAGCGCATAAAAAGTAAACAAATATTGATTTTAATTTCTGATATCATATCAAAGGATAAGTGTATCAATTATTTGAAAAATAATTTTCATGATAAAAAAAAATGCGTAAAATCTTAAGTTGAAGTCAAATCTAAAGCCAGAATGACGAAATTATTTTTACTTAACTCGTCATTTGATGAGACAAAAAAATGGTAACTTTTATAAATATTATTAACTTATATACAAGTGCAATAATTCAGTATTTCCTTAATATTTTGTGACAACATGTAAACACACCTTGATAAGTATATTAAATTGACATAACACACGATCAAACATGAGCGATCAGCCTGCACCTTGTTAAATCTGATACATACATTCAAATAAATCAATTGCTTTCATATATCTTCTTATATATAATAATAATATAATAAAAATATTTATATATGTATAGTTTTTTTTTTTATATAAATCATAAATAATATTCCTGTCGTTAATGGAAGAGAAAAAAAAAATAAAAGCATCCTTATTATTTTATATACGGTTTGTAAATTCTTTTTAATGCAAATTTTTTTAGAAAATTGCTTTAGAAAATTATAATTTATTAAAATTTATGTCTGCCAATGAAACGCTAGGGGAATCATTAAGTTGTCAGCAAATCAGTCAATGCTTAATTTTCAAAGTCCTATTTTTTTTTTTTTTTTTTTTTTTTTTTTTTTAGCTTTATAATTTTTACGATTGTATAACAATACGTATGAGAAATGTATTATTAAATGATATACGTAAAAAAAAGAGAAGCAGCTGCATTAAAAAATAAATTCATAGTCTTAATTATATATATTGAGAAATACATCATTAAAAAAATCCTTCAATATTTAATAATAAGGGTTGATTTTCAGTTGGACAGATGTATATAGTGCTGTATAAATAATCTAACAGTAGAAAGGAGATTAGAGGATTAGTATCTTTAGATTTGGATCGTTTGATTTGAGGCAGTTTTATGTCAGCTACAAGACTGATAGAATTTTAATAATAAAATAACGACGTGAAAAGTGGGGAAGTTATACACACGTAGTTTTCAAAGTTTCTCAGTTTTAGCCCCATTTTTTATTATATATATATATATATATATATATATATATATATATATATATATATATATATATATATATATATATATATATATATATATATATATATGTATATGTATATGTATGTGTATGTGTGTGTGTGTGTGTGTGTGTGTGTGTGTGTGTGTGTGTGTGTGTGTGTGTGTGTGTGTGTGTGTGTGTGTGTGTGTGTGTGTGTGTGTGTGTGTGTGTGTGTGTGTCTGTTTGCTCACAGTAACATATAGTCGAGGAAATCAGTTTAAATTTACTATATCATTTTTTTTTGGAACAGTCACGCACCATCACTGAGCTTGCTCCTCAAATTGCATATTTTAAAAAGTGAACCATTTGCATTTTAAAAGCCAATGATAATGATATGATTGCAATCAAGCAACCAATAGATTTCTATTCGTGTCTTAAAACGACTTTCTGAGACTTCTTGTTACAGCAAAGAATGTATGTAATTAACAAGACGAAAATTAAATAATAATAAATACTAAGAAGTCATTAATCAAAACATTTTCCGTTTGAAGAATATTTTAAAATTACATTCTCTATATACTTATATTGATTACAAAACAAAAACCTAAGTTTACGAAATAGAAATAAATTAAGTTATTTGAAAATAAAAATATTAAAAACAAAATTTGACATAAATATTGTTAAATCTGTTAATTTTTTTCCAATTTCAAATATATTATAACTGTATTAAATTTGATATAATATTTTATTTCGTTTTCATATACTATATATAAATGTATTATATGTTATAGCAGTTAGTGATTTTATTTTTATTTAAAACATAATATTAAATTTGACAAGTATATAATTTAATCGAATACCAAACATGATTCATCCACTCCAAGTTTCTCTCATTATTGGGAGTATTTTGTACTAGATATGATAGAGAGAGAGAGAGAGAGAGGTTATGTATATCTGGTGTATTTCATTCTTTTGATCTCTCTCTCTCTCTCTCTCTTGTGATTTATGAGTGTTAAATAACTTATAAATTGCCAGTTATGCAATACACATCAATAAACAAAAACCAACATAGAAGAAAAAAGAACGCCTACTTTCTTTACATATAAAATACACGGAAAAAATATAGATTAATTGATTAACTGTTGATTCCATTATATGATACACAGTAAAGTTACTTCTCGAAGAAAGTAAAGATTCAATGTAAATATTATTATTATAATAATGAAACACCCAACAACATTACTTTGCTGTAGAAGTGGAATAACTTTGCTAGCATATCATAATACATGCGTGACTATTGTTGTACGTATTTTTCTTTATGCTTTTTTTTGAGTAAAGATGATTATTGATTGATTGATTGATCAATTTATTTATTTATTTATTTATTTATTTATTTATTTATTTATTTATTTATTTATTTATTTATTTATTTATTTATTTATTTATTTATTTATTTATTTATTTATTTATTTATTTATTTATTTATTTATTTATTTATTTATTTATTTATTTATTTATTTATTTATTTATTTATTTATTTATTTATTTATTTATTTATTTATAACTTTTGTAATTAATGATTTTGAATTTTAATACGTGGCTTGCATTAGAATTTTCTTTTCATTGTATAGGAAATCAAGGGATCCAATTATTTTATTCCAAATAAGAAAAAACACTGCAATAATGAAAATGTAAGCCGCGAAAGTCTTGCACAAATGACAATGATATTGTAAAATGAGAAAACCGTCGTATACAATACATGCAAATATAAAAATTATAAATTTTGATGTTGCTTGTTAACGATTTTTTTTCCGTGTAGAGTAAACATGTATACAAAAATATAACTAATGCTATTGAGAAAAGTAATTCACGTTACCTTTTTTTTTTTTTTTTTTTTTTTTTTTTTTGAGATCAAGTCATTATTACATTACATAAAATTACAAATGATTGAAAATAATTTTACGCTCTTTCAAAGTGTCATTTTCGTTACATTGATATGAAATGTATGCAATATAATAAATAATAAACCTGTTAATATATTTCATGTATACAATTTTTTTAACATCTCAATTTATACGAGTATATGCTAGTAATTGACAAATTGGCTTAGAGATTTTTAATACAATTTTATAGATTAAAATCGTTAAAATAAAATTTGTTGACAGTATAGCTAAAAAAAAAAAAAGAAGAAGAAGATATTATTAAAAAAAAAAATAAACTAATTTAATAATAGTAATAAAAATATATATTTTTTATATTATTCATCTTCTTTCCATTAAGAAACGACCCTGGAACTAATTCGTAAAATCTTTAAGGATTAAATATATATATAAAAAATGGTGGTATTATAAAGGTAAAACAAACTATTATTTTTGCTGATGCGTGTAATTTTAAAGTTCATTAAGAAAAATAAAGGCAAATATTTTTTGTTTGCATGATGATTGTGTCACCTTCAAGGTGAAATATCTTCAAAATAGATAATCTGCCCCCCCCCCCCTTTTTTTTTTTTTTTTTTTTTTTTTTTTGCTATAAAATGATAATAAGACTTCAAATACCTTTAGGGGTTAAAGAAAAAAAATGTGCGTTATGTTTTCAAACGCGATCTATCATTTTTTTTAAAAACCTCTAGGCGATATGTTTCTCTTTTCAAATTTTGATATAATTTACTTAAATTCTCTTGCAATACGGTCTTGTATTTAATATTTAAGGAAAAAGATCATAAGCTCAATATCTTCATATTTTAACCGTCTTTTATCATTAAATATGACAGTTCTTAAAACTTATTGTACCAGGTATCACTGATAAAAATTGCAAGGTACGTCACCAGTGAAAATGGAGAAAAAATATCTTATGCTTATGTTTTTCTTTGCTCTGTTCCTTTAAGAATTAAGATATATTTACAAAGATTGAAATTAACGTCTAAAATTAGCGTCTAAAATGTCAAATAGCCATAATTTAAAATTTTGGATGACGACACACTCTAATTTTTTTTTATCGTGGTTATTGATAATTAAAAAAATATACTATTGCACAAAAAAAAAATAATAATAATAGAAGCTCATTTGACGTTTATGTTTTTGTTTTTACTGATCCCTCCCCTTAAAGTATTTATAATGTTATATTAATGGAGTAAATATTATATTACATTACGTAATATATGATGTATAATTTAATCATCTGATATATAGTGAAATGTGAAGAAACACCAATGTTTGCCCATTCATCATAATATATGTCTAAAAAGATGTTATGTAAATAAATTGAAGTAACTTAACAAAATATATATTTTATAAATTACAATGTAAAATATGGTTTGAGTTACTTTTTCAAACTAATTAGATACATTAATTTTAGAAAAGAAACATATTTTTCTATTCACAAAAAAAAGAATATATTAATGATTTTTGTTTAATACCTGAAGGCTATGTAATTTATATTTATAAAAAAAAACATTGAGAATAAAATTAACAATTAAATTATTACATCCTCATTAAAATTAAATTTTTATTATTTTTTTTATTTGTATAAATAATGATGGAAGAAAGTTTGATTTCTCAATATGTCAAAAGATGTAGAAATGCTCATGGTAAAAAATATAGAAACTTTGTCAGTTGCATCTCTCTCTCTCTCTCTCTCTCTCTCTCTCTCTCTCTCTCTCTCTCTCTCTCTCTCTCTCTGTCGCATAGCTCTGGATAGTATACTAAATAATATTTTTATTTATTTTTGATGAAGTAGTGTTTTTATGTTCGTGGGAGATCAGTTGATGTCAAATTCTCTCCACATGTATTGAAAAATTTGTATGTTATTCCCAATATATAATTATTTAATTTGACAGTCTTCATTCCTTCTGTACTCAACCTGTACTCGTCGTACATCAAATCAACCCCACCGATAAAAATAAATATACGTAGTAATTATGCAGCAACGTCTATGCATACTTCATAACATAATAATTAAGATTTTCAGCATAATTACTTATGTTACTACAAAATATCAATATTTGTGCTCTACAATATATAGTAATTATTCAATGTAGTATAATTTACGCTTATTTTTTCTAACTATAGAAGAGAATTACGACAAATTGGGATAAATTGTAAATATATATTAATTCTTAAAAGAATATACCAGGGAAAAACATAAGCATTTATATCACAAAACACTTGATGGGACTTACATAAATAACTTTAGTTTGTCTCAAAACCCAACTGTAGCTCCATAGCAGTGATCAGAAAATTTCGATATATGCAACCCGCACATTTTCATACTAATTTTTGCATTTTTCTGACGTCATAAACATGAATAGTCACTTAAATGGCATACTTTACAGTATTTTCACGTTCTCTCGTGGGGCTACATTAATATTCTGGTAAAATTGTCAACAGTTTTGAAGATACCATTTCGTGTTTATTCATTAAAAAGCACCTGTTGTTTTATGTGGTCTATGGCTTTAAGTTTTACGGACAATAGTCAATCCTATAGTAAGAGTACTTAGGGCTTATTTTCTTTGTGATGCTATACAGTCTATGGGCTACATAGTCTTGGACTATGTCCTAATGCATAGTCTTGATCTAATGTCTTTCCCATCTACCTCTGTCCTCTCGAATACTTATGAGAAATACGAAGAAACAATACAAATAATAATTAAATCATTTTGCTCAATATGCACTGCGATCTAAAATTAAATTTACTCAAACGCAATTAGAGACCATGTTCATACCACAATGTAATGTACTTTTGTGTAATAACTCTATTTGTAATTTATTATTTTTTCAATTGAAGTAAACAATGGCCATTCTCTTTATTTTCTCCCATTTAACTTCTCATAATATTAAAAAAAAAAATTAACCTACTTTAAATAATACGTCTTAAAAAAAAAAATTAGCCTTTAGTCTATAGAAATATAATATTAGCCTTTAGTCTCTATATACGTTGCTTTTATATATTGGAGACTTTAATGCATGAAACTCATAGCTTTCATGTGGAGACTTTAACTCATGCAATTCATTATTTTTGTTGGAGACTTCAACTCATGAAATTCTTCTTATACATACACATGGCATTCCCATATACGAAAATTGACTTGCGACTGCCCACTACGTATTATCAAACGTATAAAACCAATTAAGGCCTTTTCACACACTGCAATATTTTTAATATAGAATAATTTCAATTGCAATGATTTTTAATGGAGAATTCATGCAAATTGAAACACCCAATTAGCTAATTAGACTAATTTATTGGATATTTTACCGTTTAGTCGTGTTCACATTTAGTAATAAATTCAGTATACATTATTGTGACAAAATTCATGCAATTATATACAATACATACATATACATGCAATTTAAAACTTTTTTTTTTTTTTTACTGTATACTATTCCAAAGACCCTTATAAAAATAATAATATAAATTTCTATTTGAAAAAACAACAAGTTGTGTTCGATAAACAGAGAGTTTGGTAGTTAAAATATATAATGTGGTAACAATTGACATAAAAGCAATAAGAAATGAAGAGTGTGTGAAATAGAAGTTCTTGTTCTAAAAAAGTGTTATCGCGGGAGCGTTGACAGGGTTGGGTGATGGATTGCTTTATATCACATTCTCAGCAACTAGGTGGCGCTACTTCTCTCTCTCTCTCTCCCTACGACAATCAACTGATTTGACTCTGCGATAAACGCGTCCATTAGGCAAAGTTTTTAACAGGTCCACTCTTTAAAAAAAAAATGATATAAAATTTTTTGTTACCCCCTTCCCCCTTCCCTTGATCTGTCACATTGGTTTGTCACTCTGATGTGATTGCTATAACGCGGTATATTCAAGTCTGCCATTCTAATAAAAAAAATATATTGAAGTCTCACATCATTTTAAATAGATATGACGTAACAGCTAGCCTAATTGTTAAATGTTTGATGATTTTGACAAGTCGACAAAAATTTATAAAGAAAAAAAAACACAGATATTTTATATATAGGGTATTATTGAAATTTTTTGTTTAACTTGTTTGATATATTTTTTTGTTATTGACTGTACTTCAAGTAGAACATAAGACAAATTTACCTTTCAAACTTTTCAATTAAATTAAAGTATAACAAAAAGATCTTGAACTAATTTTTTTTTCTCTTGCTTTTAATTTTTCAATCTATTTAATATCGATGTATATATACGTACAACAAAAAATGAATTGTTATACTTTTTTTTTTTTAATTATTTTATAATGTTTATAAACTTTCACAGTACCGGAAACTTTCAATTTTTTTTTTCAACAAAATATTTAGCGCTTCTAAAAATGTCACCTAATTTAACAAAATTATCAATATATAATTTTTTAAATTGCTTAAGAAAAAGGTGCGAATCTAGTTGTAAATATGTTTTTGCCAGGGTTTACTTTCTAGCATGGGAATATTCAGCAATTTTTCAAGCAATTATTGAACAGTTTGTGATAAACCATGAAATGTTTAGTCACTTTTAGTGAGTTTTTAATTATTCAGCCACACGATAGCCGTGTTTTTACAGTGTACGATTATCAATATGATATTTTTTCTATTGTGTAAATTAGTTTTTCAGTGTAGATCAATTTTTCTATTGAAACGAGAAGAAGAGGGGGGGGGGCTATTCTGAGAGAGCCGAGGTAATTAACTGTAGAGAACGAGAGAGAGAGAGAGCTCATTGTTTTCATCAAGAACAACGATATGCGACGCCATCTTGGATCACAACAAATGAGTGATGGATATAGTGGGCCCGGCAAAGGTGTTAAGGTTAAGGGTGGATAACTTTAAAAATAAACTGTCAATCAAATAGTTATATATAAGAAAATATAAAAGATAATATAATATATATATATATATATATATATATTTATATATTATATTGAAAGTATATAATATATATTATATAAAAATATAATATATATATATATATATATAAAGAAAAAAAATTATCACACATTAAAGGCGTATATCGTTAATGAGAAAAAGCGGACCACACCCCGAGATGTAAAAATATGTACGAGTGACATTTTTACATGTCGGCTGCAAAAAAAAAAAAAAAAAAAAAAAAAAAAAAAAGTTTCATTGCCACTTCTACAGTGATTATAGCACTTATTTTTTATATAAAAATAATATATCCTGTATCGGTAATTACTCTGAATTATATATATATATATATATATATATATATATATATATATATATATATATATATATATATATATATATATATATATATATATAATAAATAGTTTGAGAACTAATTAATGTTTCACTAATGAGGTATATCTACAAATTTTTTATTTCTAACTTTCAAAAATCAAACTTCTTAAATAATTTTATGAATTTCTAAAATTATAAAAAATGTTTTTCGTTAATAAAGACACAATTAATGATACTTGAATACATTGTAAGGTTTATATATGAAAAAAAAGTCCATTCTTAATTGCAGTTAATGAAACAATGATATGAAAATCCATCGTCGTCTAACAGTATGGGTAACTAAATTTTCATCTCTTTAGCTTTATTAATTCTGAAGATATATATTTTAATTTCATTAACACCTCTAGACTTAAATATATATTTTAATTTCATATTGGCATCCAGTTTATCATTAATGATATTTCCAAATGAAATTGCTTGTAATTAACAAATTTCATACAAAAGAAATAAACAAACGTTATATATAAAATGTCAGATATAAAAAATTGAGCAAGACTTTTCTTTACATAATAAATTTCATTTGCAGTACATACATCATTAACATCTTGCATTGAGCGTGCTACTTTAATGGAGACCAAAGTTTTTAAGCATGCTTTTGTTCTCTCTCTCTCTCTCTCTCTCTCTCTCTCTCTCTCTCTCTCTCTCTCTCTCTCTCGTGTTGGTTTTTACGTGTTGAGCTGCCATGCAAGTTATAAAGGCGTCGTTTTCTTCTTCTTTTTTCTTTTTTTTTATATAAACTTTTTTTTTTCAGACACAGATGAATGTTTTACTTCCTCCACCAACATATTTGAGATAATGCAAACCACTTGCTAACAAATGTCTAACTATATTAAAAGAAACATTCAAACATTTTAACAATTATCATATATTTAAAAAAAAGAAGAAGAAAAAAAAAACAGTTAAAACTTTTTTATTTATATTATTTTAATTTACATGTCTGTTGAAGAATAAAAATGTGGCGAAGAGAGGAATGTAATTTTGAATTTACATTTTGTGTGGATATATATTATATATATATATATATATATATATATATATATATATATATATATATATATATATATATATATATATATATATATATATATATATATATATATATTATATACATAAACCATGAAACATATTTTTGAAGTTTTAATTCTAATCCTACATTCATAGAATGATACTTGTTTTAAAAAAATATTATCAACTTTTTTTTTTTTTTTTAAACTTGTGATTCTAACTTTTCAATTGTTAAAATGGAATGTTATTTAGTGTAGTTTTTTTTGTCTTATAGTAAAAAAAATATATATAATAAATATTTGAGCTGTCAGATTCGATTGTGATAGGTGTTTGATGTTTCACGAATTAATTATAAGCAGCAGCAATAATAATAATTTCTTTGTTGTTTTACCGTATGAAAGACTGAGATGTCATTTCCTAACGGTTTATATTTTATCTTCGGAGCTATAGGTTATATAATGTATTTTCATGACGACATATTTGTTATTAGCATTCATTCTCTCTCTCTCTCTCCTTACATTATATTAACATTTTATTACACCCAGTAATCTTATTAATAAAGCTTTAGTGATCTCAATATAATTTAAATACATCTTCTAATTAGCTAAAGTATAGCGTTGTATTTCTCATATCTCTAAAACTCATAAATTAATCCTCTTTATACTTTCTATGACAATTGAAAGTAAATGAGAACAGCTAAATAAAAATGATAACAATTTCAGGACCCATTATTTACAAAGAAGGATTTTTTTTTTTTTTTTTTTTTTTTGAAATTTATACACATAAAAAAAAAGTAAAAATTGGTAATTTAAAATTTTGCATGGTGACCACGTAAATCTTTAACAAATTTAGAGATTTTTTTATCCTTAAAGATCTCACAGTTCAAAAAAAAAAAAAAAAGAGAGAGAGAGAGAGAGAAAAAAATTGTGTCGTTACAAGATTTAGTTGAGTTATCTTATAGTACCTCATTTTCATAACATTATATCACACCTTTTTTTTATTTTGTTTTATATAAAAAAAAAAATTAAACATTATTTTTAGAGGTTTTTCAAGTATAGACTTGTAAAGAGAACTAATAAGAAACGACGTAAGAAACTTTGTAGTGAGCTAATGAACAAAGGCTACATAAGTACTTTAGTGTGTTCGAGACTACGAGAGAGAGAGAGAGAGAGAGAGAGAGAGAGAGAGAGAGAGAGAGAGAGAGAGAGAGAGAGAGAGAGAGAGAGAGAGAGAGCGATCCACTATGCAAATAATATACATCTGACTTTATCTTTAGTAATATGTTGTTCAAACTATACAAAACATTACACACTAAAAAATATAAAAATAAAATAGATTGAACACTTCTATAAAATGTATCTCCCAAGTGGAAGAAATGTATTTAAAGAATAAAAAAAAAAGACAGTGTGTGATTATATAAACATATGAAATGAGATAGTTATATTACAGCTGCAAAAAAAAAAAAAAAAAAAAAAAAAAGATGTAACATTACAAGTGAAAGAAGAGGTGTTGTACTGCCTTCTCTCTCTCTCTCTCTCTCTCTCTCTCTCTCTCTCTCTCTCTCTCTCTCTCTCTCTCTCTCTCTCTCTCTTATTCTCCAATTTTTCACAACGATTTTCTTTCCTTTTCTATATCGAAAAACACATTAAATAAAAAAAAAACTACAAGAGCACAAAAAAAAGAAGACAACTTTATAGATCTTGTTTTATTGTAGAGGTAAACGTATTAGGTGCGAACTAGAAAGAGCCATGCTAGCATCTTGACTCCTACTTGCTATCTCTAATATGTCAAAATGTCTCGTGACTTTATACATTCGACACTAACACCAAAATTATACGACTTAATTTTTTTTTTTTAGTATTTGAAACATTGTAATAAAACTGATACAAAGTTACAGTCAGCACTTCAATAATATGTTACACTTTGCTCTCGTGTCATAGGGAAATATCATGTATTTATATTTAACACAGCAATACATTGATATTGTACTGCCATACTTAGTGGTGCACGTGGATATTTTTAGAGTTAATGACTTGTTTTCGAAATTTATGCATTTTTGTACAAATGTAATATTTTTAAAGCTAGTGAGCGCCATTTTGGTGCCTCTTATAAACCCACGTATGCTAATATGTCATAGAACTTAAGGTAAAAGTCTATCCATGTTTCTGAACAGAGGTGGTAATATCAACTATAAAGCCATAGACCACAGAAAACAACATGTGCTTTTTAATGAATAAACTCGAAATGGGATCTTCAAAAATTTTGACAATTTTTACCAGAATGTTAATGTAGCCCCATGAGAGAGCGTGAGAAAACTGTAAAGTATGCAATTTCCGTGCTTATTCATGTTTATGACGTCAGAAACATGCAAAAATTAGCATGAAAATGTTGTGCGGGTTGCATAAATCGAAATATCTGATCACTGCTACAGTTGGGTTTTGAGACAAACTAAAGTTATTTATGTAAGTCCCATCAAGTGTTTTGTGATATAAATGCTTATGTTTTTCTCTGGTCTATTCCTATAAGTATCTTTCTTTATCCACTTCATGAGGCAATTGAGAAAAAATAAATAAAGGAAAGTATAGGTACAAATTAAATAGCACGAAATGTGTCACTTGGTCTAATTAAAAAAATCATGTAACCTCTAATTACTATGTTATCAACAAAGAAATGTTATTCTACGATAATAATAATAAATAAATACTTTTAAAAAAAAACTAAATATTTTTTTTTATTCTTTCGTTAAGTGTTAATTTTCACGCATTAAGTAGTTGTTCATACAATAAGTAATTAGTTGTTCGTTTTAAATATTTAAAACTAGAAGAGAGGAAAAAAATCTTAATTTAAATTATTTCTTCCATTAAACAAAAGTAATTAATCTCATTATGAAATCTAATTTTATCATAATATATATATATATATATATATATATATATATATATATATATATATATATATATATATATATATATATATATAGATATATATAGTATACTTCTATTTATGTTCATCATAAGAGTGATCTCACTTTATATAATATTATAGTAGTATGAAAAATTATTATGATAGCATCTTTTTAAATGGTATGTAATAATTTTGTTTTTTGTTTTGTTTTGTTTAAAGTGACTTTGATGATTTTATTTTGAGGAATGCGTGTGAATAAATTTTTGCGACTTATAAGTTGCACTGTGGGCGAAAGAAAAAAAATTCTTCATGATTTTTGGCCCCTGAAAGAGGCGTGGTTTTTGAGCAAATCAACTCTCTCTCTCTCTCTCATATACTGTTGTGTTGCGTCTGATTGATGTACAGATCAATTTGATGGATGATAGAGACATGATCAATTACAATCTGATAACTCCAACATAAACTGGAAAACATGCTCCAATGTTAAAAAAGATATATACATATAACCAAAAGTGGAAGCTACAATTGAAAAAAAAAAAGTGCACACAAAAATCTTTCATTAAAAAAAATATATAATACTTTTCAAGGTTAATTAAACTTAATTAAAGTTTTATACTTTTTTTTTCTCCTCATCAGTTTACAATTAATGAAAGTTTTTTTTATATACATACATACATTGTACATTGTATAATTTATCATCTAATTTCATGAAATGAATTAAGAAAAAAAGAAAAAGAAAAAGTATTTCGCCCGATATTTTTTTATACTTTATGCAACTGGTACGACGGTTCTGAAATGCGGGTTGCCACAACTCATTTTTCCCCTGAACTCAAATGTGTCGTTTGTATGTCACCAACAAATTTAACTGCATGAAAATTTAATGGAAATTGCTTGCAATTAAGTTCATTGCATCCTGAAAAATAGTTTGCCCCGTAAACAGAAGTAATTTTTTTCTATATAACAATAGTACATTCAATAAAGATTGATTACCCAAGGATCTTTGAGACACATTTGGATGTAACAATCAATCGGAAACATTATGATTTAAAAAATATTGAAATACGTATCATCTGACCTTTTCTTTTCAAAAAAAATGCACCTTTCTTTTGTTTTACATCCAATATATTTTGCCTGTCATGCATAAACTAAAAAAAAAAAAGTACTAAATCATTTTCATTCTTTCTTTTCATAAAATGTTGAACTAAAATCATATATAACTACATGATGAAAGATTGAGTTACAATTATTATTTCTTAAAATTTAAAACACACATAGACAGATATACAAAAGTAACTTAAATATAAAGTAACAAAAAAATATATAATAAGTAGATAAGTGTTGTGGCTTCTGGATTTGCAATGTTAAGATCGAAATAAAAAAAAATATATTTTATATATTTATATGTTTTTTAGACACAGGTGCATGTGACGTCATAAGGCATTACAAGTTAAAAATTTTGTGAGTAGAGAGAGAGAGAGAGAGAGAGAGAGAGAGAGAGAGAGAGAGAGAGAGAGAGAGAGAGAGAGAGAGAGAGAGAGAGAGAGAGAGAGAGGATCGAGAAATACTGCTACGTCACTACCTTCATTATGGCCGCTGTTGATGATGAGAAATCATATACAAAAGTATCTTCTTTCCTATATATAAATATAAAATACTTTTTCCCCGAAATGTATCCCTGATAAACCCCAAATATTAGCTAAATTTAATATTATCTATATATATATATATATTTTTTTATCTATTCATTTTAAAGAATACTAATAAAAAAATATGTATCCTGACAACTTTTTTTTTGTTGCTATTATTAATAATACTTGAGTTCATTAACATATTTTTATAAAGAGAAAAAGTCTTTGGAGTTAACCGGCGCCTCATGTAACTTAATTCTTTTGCAAGTTGAGCGCACTAATTGCTATTCCTTCACTTATTAACAATTTATTATTATTTTTTTAAGTATTAAAATATATATTATAAAAATTGTAAATCACAAAATATATCATGTGTAATAAATATAAAAAAATCAATGACAAATTGTTGTTCGGTTCAAAATGTGTCACATTAGGCTAAAAAATACAACGCACAAAGTGAGCTTGAGTGTATCAAGAAGGGATGGCATTTTTTTTAAGAAAAGAAAAAAAAAAAAGAAAAAAAAGAAAGAAAAAAAGAAAAAGGAGGATGGAAAAGTACAAGAATTGTGTATCTATATAAAACGTCTACAGGTACGAGAATAACAATATTTAAGTTTTTTAATCTTATTAATTATATATATATATATATATATATATATATATATATATATATATATATATATATATATATATATATATATATATATATATAAACAGAAAAGATTTACAGGTCTTCACATACACAAAAAAAAACTCGTTTTTCATTTATTTAATTACAGTTTTTTTATATAAATATACTTATATATTAATTCTTATGCTAATATTTTATTTTTTTTATAATAAAACATTGTCTTTCAACATATATGACAAAAAAAAATGTTGTAGTAGGTTTTTTTTTCCAACTATATATATTTTTTTATTTATTGTAATATGATTTCTTGTTTTTTTAAAGCTTATGATGAGAACAACCTCATGTGGAGTATGACTGTATATATGATTTGAATTGACGATAAGAGAGAGAGAGAGAGAGAGAGAGAGGCAGGAGAGGGATGAAAAATGAGTTGGTACACAATAGCACAGCAGCAGCACACTATACACTTGACTAGAAACATCATTGGAATTCTAAATTATTTTACAAGGAAATATAAACATATTAAATATGACTGATTTAATATTTATATCTTATCTCGTACATATACACTGACAAAATATAGGTAAGAAACAAAAATAAATACTGAACAATTATACTAGTCCATTATATATATAAGCATTATAACTGTAGCATCAATGTTTCAATTTAGCAATCTTTTTGCTATATAGAGATTTAGAGAAGTATTAATTACGTTATTTCTTGTTTTCGTTTAAGAATGAGAAATATAAAAATGATAAAAAGTGATAAGTTTCTTACTTTTATCATTGTTCACAGATAGAACACAGTATTATAGCGTCAGTAGATTTATTAAAGACATAGACCACATGAAACAACATGTTCTATAACACAAAATGGGATCTACAAACTAATGACCATTTTTATCAAAATGTAAATGTGGTCCCACGAGAGAGCGTAAAAAAACTGTAAAGTATGCAATTAGCGTAAAAATTCATGTTTATGACGTCAGAAACATGCAAAAACTAGTATGAAAATGTTGTGCGGTTGCATAAATCAAAATTTTCTGATTACTGCTACGGCGCTACTGTTAGGCTTTGAGACCAATTACTATTATTTATGTAAGTCCTATCAAGTGTTTTGTGATATAAATGCTAATGTTTTCATGTTGTCTATGCCTTTAAGAAAATACAAAAAAAAAGTTAATGTTTTGGTGCACTACTTTAATATAATACTCCACCTGTACGTAGTTATCATTTTTATAAGATTTATCTTTTGTAGTTTTATTATTATTGAATCTTAAAATTGCATTGTCATTCACTACCTAAGTTTTTTTTCTCAGTGTAAAAACCTACAGGTTATGTTTTTGTGATGTATAAGAACTGTCACAACGTAATTTGTAATAAAAATCATCATTTTAGTTATTTTTAAGTACTGGAATTCAATATAATAAATAATATTTTTGAGGGTAAACCATATATGACAACACAAAGTTCATAACATAAATTTAACGACGACAGACCTAGTTTATTTTCTTATGATCATCAGAGTGCACTTTTATTATTACATATTATTAAACTTGATACACAAAAAAATTATGTATAACTGTTTACATTTTTACTGTTGTGAATCAAAGTACCTGATTTTTTAACCTTTTGTTTCAAAGTGAACACAGCAAATGGATGTAATTTTAATTCAGCATTTTTTTTTTTAATTTTTTTTGTTCAATAGATGCCAACGTCATTTTAAAAATGATACACATAAAGAAAAAAAATTGTTGTTGTTATTTAATAATAATAAAAAAAGTTTAGTGTGGCAAGAAAGGTTTGGTAATGCAGGAATAATTATATCGGTTACACTGGCAGAGAATTATTCAAATTGTGACATCATCGCATATTTTTATAACATAAAAGTTTTACTGTAATTTTATGGTTAGAAATAAATTAAAAAAAAAATCTACGAATAAATTAGTAATAATACATAGGATTAAAATACAAAAGTATTTGTCATCAGAATATCTTTATTACAAATTGTATTTATATTCAATATTTTCTGATTTTGACTGCTTGATTTATGGTAACAAATTTAGTATCTTGTCGAAGCTTGATTAAAATTGCAGGGTGGATCACATTGGCGGAATTAATTTTTACGAGTTTTTAATTTCAAACACTGGTTTTAATTTTTTTTTTAAGACATTATAATTTTTATTTACACACGATTTTTACACAATATTGTAAATGCATGTGTTTTTCTCATAAAAATATTATTGCAATTTTAGTAGCAGTTTTTTTTGAATGGTTAATAATATTATCAAAAATTTCTGGGGGGTGGGAAAAGACTAAAAAATCAAGATGGTTATTTTATGATCAGCTGATGTCCATTACTTGACCCCCTCCCCCTTAAGCTTGCTGTCCAGTCCAGTATAACGATGAATTGCTTTTGGTTAGAGGATGTGTTTTGTGTACATGCAAATATCTTGAGAGAGAGAGAGAGAGAGAGAGAGAGAGAGAGAGAGAGTATAGTATCACACCTCCTACACCAAAAAAATAAATTCCGATAAACCACACGTGCAACACACAAACATACAAAACAAGTACATACATACATACAAACTGGTTTAACTATAAATCCAATCAAATTTTTCTTTATTAGTTTTAACATTAAAAAAATAAGAAACAAAAAAGATAAGAAATATATTTAGGAATGTACTTTTCTTTTGTAAAAGGCAATATAAACTGATAAAGAAAATATAAACAAGACTATATTAGACATTGAAGTAGTCCACTTTATAGTCTGATAGTCTATAACATAATGATGTGATATATGTAGCAATAATGTATAAGAAACAACAACTCAATTATTGGCAATTTTTTACTCTTACAAAAAACAAAAATAAAAAAATCCTACGTATATTTTAACCCTTATCTTTTTTCTACAGTATATAAGTTATTAGATATTTTTTATAGATATTTTATTGTTATTCAATATAATATTAATATGTGCGTATTAAAAAAAAAACATTCATAAATGTTGAAATGTTGAAACATGAGTAGTGGTGGCGAAATGTCCAAACTTGAGGGAGCGACATTCCTGCTCCTCTCTCTCTCTCTCTCTCTCTTACACTCACTCTCTCAATTCTATGGTACATTATATTATAAAAGAGAAATTCCCACCACGGTTATTATTATTTTTTTTATTCTCAACTCTCCGATGAATGTGTGAACAATCACAATTCGATTATTGATTATTATCTTCTTATAAATTATTTGATTGACATCACTAAATTAGTCATTTTATTTTTTATATACCTACATACATACATACCATAATATATACACTATAATATATACATAACGGTATTTTCAACGTCTCTCAATATAAAGAATAATTATCTCTCTTATACTTTATAATCTATATTAACAGTATTGAAATGTATAAGGTCATCCGGAGTTATACAACCAATAATATTTATTATATAAATATTTTTAACCATAAATTAACGTCATTTTATTACAAATAACATCAAATTTTATATAAAAAAAATTATTTAATTTATGAAGTAAGTACCAGAAAAAAATGGGTGTGTGACTATTTGCATAAATAAAAAAAATTAATTATTATTTTTTAAATGTTTAATTAAAAAAAAACGCTTATTTTTGTAAGATTTATTCATAATTAAAAGTGCTATTTTGGTATTATGAAAATAAATATATAAATGTAATCGTAGTTTTGTAACTTTAAGAAAAAAAAAGATCATTTAAATTAATTGTACTCATTTTTTATTACAAAAAAAAAAAAAAAAAAAAAACATGTTAAAAAAAGAAGATAGAATAAAATCATTGGTGCGTAGATGAAACATATTAAATGTACTGATATTTAAATGTTATTTTAAAATAAAAAATGTGTTTCACACAAAGAATTATAAACACACACTTGTCCGTACAATGTACATAGCTTAGCTTTTTATTTATTTAATGCATGCATATTTTAGTAGTTTTCTTCTACTTCCAATCACGACTCAACCTCAGGGGTTAAATTATTACACTTTTTATTATTATTATTTGTTCATATATATAAAAAATTAAAAAAAAAAAATTGTATGTAAATATTTTTTATTATTATTATTTAAAAAAAGAAGTTACATTGTAAGAAGGTACTGAGTATCATTTATAATAAATTTCAATCCACCTCATTGCTGTTGTTATTATCATCTTATGTGCATTGTTTTATTACCACTGAGATTGCTATAATATACATCATTATATACAATTATCAGACTAACTTTTTGTTGTCTATAGGGCACATATATTTTGTATTGAATTATATGTTTGTAAGTATAAGAATGCATTTGTATGATTTGGTACAGTTCCTGTTTTTGTGGATTTTCCCAATAACTGTGTTTGTACAGTGTTTGACGTAAGAAACTTTATTATGTCAACATTGTCAAATTATTCAGGTTATTAAGATAAAATTAACACTACATTAAATAGTTTGCATTTCCGCGGTACTTAAACGTCGCTATTTCAATATTTCAGGTGATTAACATTCAAAATTGCTTAATGACAGTCTTAGGCATTTTTACAGGTTATTGAAATTTGGTTTCTCAGTTGTCTTCACTTTTCGTAAAACTTTGAGAGAAATTTTGATGCCAACATCAAGTCTAATCCTCTGGGTATTTGACATTTCAAGTTTCGTCTCTCTATCCTCTTTAGTCCCAGTATACAATAAAGTGGACATTGGATAATTCAATAAAAAATAGAAGAAAAAAAAGCAAAAAAAAAAAAAAAAAAAAGGAGAACAGATTGAAATAAAAGTACAAAAATTGGACCAGAAAATGCCCTTTAATTTACGCATTTTTAAAAGCTATTTTAAGCATTCTAGAGTTGATAGGAGGTCCGCAAAAGTAAGAAACCCTTTTTGACAAACGGGACATATTTTTGTCATTCTGAGAGCCACACAAAAACGTGATTAAAATATACGACAGTGAAATATTTTTTAAAAAAGTCGGGGACTAAAGAGGCTACTTTTATTAGTTCAGGAGATACTATATTATTATTTCGTTAACACATCCGAGTCTTATCATAAGTATTTGGATCATATAAGACTTGTAGTGAGAAAGTTTAAATATTTACCTATATACGACAACAAAATAAAGATTTTCAAGTTGATAAAGTGTTGCAAAAACATATTACATTAAACTTAATTGATTATTTAAGAAATAATAATATCATTCATGAAAATCAATTTGCCTTTCAAAAGGGAAAATCTTGTGTAAAATTAATTATTGAATTTTCTGAATATATAAATACTGAGTTGGAAAAAAATAATCACATTCTTGTATTGTTTGTTGACCTATCAAAAGCATTTGATACTTTATTGCATGAAATTGTTATACAAGAGCTGGAAAGGATAGGAGTTGTTGGTCCAGCTCTTGAGTTAATTAAATCATACTTAAAAGATAGAAAAATTGTGGTGGAAATTAATAAAATTAGGGGCAATGTTTTTGAAGTAAATGTTGGAGTAGGTCAGGGTACAAATATTTCCCCGATTTTATTTTTAATTTACGTTAATACATTGTTTTCTATACTAAAAAATTGTAAGGTACTAATGTTTGCAGATGACCTTGCAATAATAGTGTCACATAAAAATTTTAAGGAAGCAGAAAATATATTACAAATAAATATTAATCATCTAGCTCACTGGGCACATGATTATGGTCTAATAATAAATATTAAAAAAACTAAAGTCATTCATATTTATAATAGTTATTTAAGAAAAGATGAGGTAGTAAATGTAACTATTCATACAAATGATTGTTTGCACAATTTTAGGTTTAATTGCTCATGTACTAAAATTGAGCAAGTATCATCCCATATTTATTTGGGAACAATTATTGACCAAGATTTTAAGTGGAACTTACATATAAATAAAATTATAACAAAAATTAAACAAACTATTCCAGCTTTTTATAATATAAAACAATTAGTTGACAAAAAAACGTTAAGAAATTTATATTATGCAATTGTTCATCCATTTATTTTGTACTGTATTGCAGCCTGGGGATTTAATACATCTGGTGCCATGACTCAATTAATTAAAATGCAAAAAAGAATTTTAAAGGTCATGAAACAAGGTGATAAATTTGGTTATAATGATAATGTATTTAAATATTGGAACATATTACCTATTGAAAGTCTGGCTAAAGTTGCATTAATAACCGAGAAATACTCTAAATTTAAAGGCGATACTAAAAGTTTTGTATATAACACAAGAACATGTAATAAAGAGCCATATGTAACACCAAAATATGTAAATAGATTTGGTGAAAGAACTCATAAAATAATATTGCCTAAACTTTGGAATGAACTGCCAAATCATCTAAGAAACTTAGATGATGAAAAAATTGTGAAAAAAGAAATAAAAAATTGGATGTTTAAAACACTAGAAACTTTAAATTAAGTAAAGAAAATTAAATAATTATTTTAAAAGGTTTATTTTATTTATATATAAAGAAAAATATTATTTTATTTAAAAATCATAATACAGAATGTGGTAATGATATATCGTAGTATTAGAAAATAATGTGGTACACTTACATTATTAAATATATTATATTATTTAAATACTAAAAAAAACTGTATAATTATTTTATTGATATTCGAACCAGCCGACAAGATCCAAGTGAGGATCTTGGCTGGACGAAAAATGTATATCAAAATGTAACGAAGAATTTTAAATAAAAAAAAAAAAAAAAAAAAAATAAGTGTACATATGTAAGAAAGATTAGTTAAAATTGAACATGTTTTGTGTATAGTTTTAGTATGTGTACATGCAAAGCAATTTAGAAACAAATATATTAATTTGCATACAGTTTCATGTTCTTCTATGCCATTGCCCCTAAAATATATTTTATATATAAATATTGTTACATTCTTAAATCTCATGTGATGTGTGTGCATTTTAACAAGAGAAATATATTTATATATACGTAGAGAGAAATATAGAGAGAGAATTTTTATGTAAATAACATTCAAAAAATCTTTTACCATTTATAAAACATAAACATTTCAAACATTTTTTTTTTTTAACTTACCAAAAAAAAAAAAAAAAAAAAAAAAAAAAACGGGATATGTAAGAATATAATTTTATACTCGTACAAGAATTAGTTTTTTTTAATACAGAGATGATATTGCCTAATAAGCTAAAAACTTAACTCAAAACAGGCAAAATATTCCTATATGAGAATATATATGCATAGAGAGAGAGAAAAAAAAGAGAGAGAGAGAGATGATTATTTACTTGTTTTAACGAAAAAAAAAATAATTGGATGTATATATATAAACATTCATATTTTTATAATAAAAAAAAAAGACGGACATGGATATTTTTATTATCCATAGTAAATATAAATAAATAAAACTTTTATACATAATATACTTTATCTCACTTTTTTATTTTATTGGATTTAAAAAAAAAAGGTCATTGTTTATCGAATTAAATATATATAATTGTTTGTATATATATATATATATATATATATATATATATATATATTTGCCAC